>JAAGNO010011199.1:21768-107353 GCA_033439905.1 Ceryle rudis
CTCCCAGGAAGTGCTAAGGGCTGATAATGAGCTAAATCAGAATCCTTACTCCATGTTAACAGTCCTACCTCTGCCACTGTCTCTTGGAGCATACTGTGTGTTAACTATGTGAAAGTATGTTGGCTAAAGATATTGAAGCATCTAATTCATACACACTGTAAATCCTGTGCTTCTGAGCCATTGCTTTCTGGTTTTACCTTTCCTGAAGACATTTGTCAGAGCACCGTGTAATAGCTTTCACCATGGAGAATTCTCAGATGCTTCACAACATTTATATGCGGAAAAAAAAAAAAAAAAAAGGAAAACCTTTTGCTTTTTCTGTGAAGGGAAAAGAGAAAAGGGCAGGAAGTGTCTCAGCTGAATGATGAACAACA
Source organism: Ceryle rudis (assembly GCA_033439905.1). NCBI lineage: Eukaryota > Metazoa > Chordata > Aves > Coraciiformes > Cerylidae > Ceryle > Ceryle rudis. The sequence goes on from JAAGNO010011199.1 coordinate 22,143, forward strand.
TTATTAGTTTCAGAAGGGGAAATTTATAGGTAAATCTTCGTGTCCTTGTATCTAGGCTATATGATGAAAGGTATTTATCTGACTGATTCTTTTTGTGGAAACGTGGGGCACCTTCCTTTAAGAGAAGTTGGATTGAATGGGATTCTTCTCATTTTGAAATTATCAAGATTTAGAGCAATGCTGCCTCGCTCTACTTAGTTACAGGTTAAGGCAAGTATGCCTGTAACGGTGCACAAGGCTGATAGGTTTGGCTGTCACATATGCAGCTGTAGATGGTGTAGCTCTTAAAAGATGTTGAATTTTTTATTCATTTTGATGCCTTTAAAAATTGAGATCAGGGCTTGATCCTAGTTTTACTACAAAATGTCCAGAATCCTGGATGTTTTCTCTTTCTTGTTCATGATATCATCATTGTAGAAGTGAATATACACACTGCAGGAAGGTCAAGCAATTCTGCCTTGTAGCATATTGAACAAGGTCCTCGTGGATCTTAGGGATTTTACACAATACTTTCTCGACTCTGTAAACTGCAGTCACTGTGCTGAGTTTCTTGAAAGAAGTTGAAAAGTTTCAGGAGGACAATTGAATAATAAATTTTATTTGTAAACCAGAATTGCCTTTAACTCCTGCTTTTCATCTCACTAATATATGCATGAACTACTTTCCAGATCAGGTAGCATTTTTTAGACAGGAAGCAGAAAATGATAATGCAACTTCTTACTATTCAAAAGGACCATTTAAATTTCTAGAGTTAGAATTTTATACTTGCAGATAATAGATAATACAGAATAGCTACAACTTCATTTTGGAGCCTTCAAAGATGAGTAAAGTTACCAATTATGAGCAAATAATACTGTAAATGTAGATTGGTTGAAATGTTGCCAGGCAATTTACAGCAGTTTTTCATACTTATGGTCTAGTTGTGCCATTCCTCTTGCTTGCTTGCTTGCAGGCACTTTACCTTCTGTAATGGAACCTCTTGCACTGTCCACAACAATAGCACTTACTTCCTCTCCTAGCCCCAGCTGCTGGAAGTAGATGTAGACAGCTGTAGGGCTCTCCTGCTTCTGAACTTGGTTAATAAACTGCTTGTGACTGCACAGATGTTTGTTTTGCATGCAGAAGGAAGTGTTGCACACAATTTCCTCTCTTCATCCTACAGATGTCTACATATTTGACCTAGAAATGGGCTTCTAGACACCTAGAACAAAATGTTTTATTTGGGAAGCAGGATGATAGTATCAGTATGCAAACCTGCTGCAGAGCTTTCAAACGAGCTATTTCAGAAGTACTAGTATGCTGGTAAACGTGTCTCATATCCTCTCTATACCTGAGTCGTTCAGTCCTCCTGAATTTCCTTTACCTGAATCGTTCAGTCCTCCTGAATTTCCTTTACCATCAATGCATCTGTCAGTGTGTGATGGGGTCACATCAGCCTATAACCGTCAGAAATCTGCTCTCACTCACAGCTCCTTGTCCTACTACTCAGCCATTTCTTCAATGCTGTGCCCTTGTTTGCTCCAATGGGACTTCAGACAAGCCATCCTGGCCTAAGACAGGTGTCTTAGTTCCCCAGGCACCACACTGGCATACCAGTAGCTGCTTTACTTCATATAGTGCTTTGATAAAGACAGTGTAGAAACTCACGGCAGTATTAATTGTATGTTCTTTTAATAAGGGCTGCTCTGTGAGTCATGGCAGATGAGCACCTGTAGCTTGGAGGCTCCTGTTAATCACTGGGGACTAGAACAGAGTGGTGATGAGGGGGAGCAGCTGAAGAAGGAGAATTGATTGGGAACTCTGACAATGAGATGTATGCTAATCTCTTAGATCCCTTGTGCCTGACTTCATTAAGGTCAGGAGAAGGAAAGAAGGTACTCTGATCATTTCAACATCTTTCCTCCCCTATCACAGTGTGTATGGAGTGGCAAAAGCACTCTTTCCTCCTCAGTGTATGGGGCAGCAAGAGGAGAATGATTCTATCATCTCTTTTTTACTCCCTGGCAGCAGGCAGGCAGGAAGAGGTGAGGTATGTTCTCCCACACTCTCTCTCCATCCCCATTAGCTAGAGAAAGCTGAGTAGGAAACAATGGGGAGGAAGGAGGCCCAAGAGACTGAAAATGAACTTTCAAGGCAGATAGACAACTGTGTCTTTGGAGCACAAAAAAGAGAGGATGTCATGGATAGAAAGTGTAACACTGAGATGGGAACAGCAGTGTAGCACCACCTGATACTTGTCTCTGTGGAATAGGGCTGCTCTGAGCCAGGGGTCCATCACCTGCTCTACACTGATGACCAGCAGCCAGTACCAAGTCATTGCAGACACCTGAAAACAGCAGCAGTGAAACACTCAGAAGGTTAGAGGGGGAAACCTTTTTTCATTCTCTTGGCTTTCTTGGCTTTTGATCCCTGTGCATTTCTCACCTAGTTATTTTTTCTCCTTTTTCTTATTGCATGGACTCATTTTTTGTTGGGGAGAATGTTTTTAACATGTCAGCTAAAAAGCCCCAAACCCATGAAGTTAAAGTCACAGATCTTAGCTTGGGTAACTCCTTCCAGTGGCTCAGAGATTGGCTGAGTTGAAGTTGGTGGTATGCCTTTAAGATTGGAAATGATAAGGGAAATCAAGCCAGGCCAGCTGAGCTCTTTGGAAAGGCAGTTCTGGGAAGATTATCAACCATTAGAGCTTCTCATTCTGCCATAGTTACGGGCTTGTTGTTACGGTGGTTTTCTAGCTATCATCTTACACCTGGATAGCATTAACACAGGATTCAGTTCCTTGTAGAATTCCCTCAAATGCTTTTGTTTGTGGAAGTTAATCTGTTGCATTTGATGTGACATTTATAATAATTATAATTCCCTCCTCCTGAGACAAATCTTTGTTTTGTTCTTGTGAATGTTTTTTTTCTCACTAGCATTTCCTTTCTGATGTATTTGCCTTATAGTTAAGTCCCTTTGAACACAGAGATATTTAGGTTTGTTCCTTATTTAATTGCCATAAATACAGTCTTTCCTGACTAGTATGTTTGTAGGCATACATAACTTCTTTTGTGTTAGCATCCCAACGTCTGGACTTAGAGGTCCTTACCAGGTGTCTCTGATCCATAATACATGCTGGGTATCATCTTCTATGGAGCTCTTACTTCAGTGGTTGCCTTGGGCCATCAAATGTATTTCATCCTATCTTCCTAACAGTGAAAAACAAGTCGGAAAGACCAGCAGCAGTAAGGGTAGTGTTGCTGTAGTTACAAAAGGCATCCCACTGGTACAGGAGAGATTGACTCAAGACAGTCTGCTGTGGTGCACAGCAAGGAGGCATGTTTCTGCTCCTTCAGAAAAGAGCAGTATGTGTCCCTGTCTAGCGTATGTGTATTAGCCAGCTGGTGACCTGGCCAAGCTCCTGCTTGGCAAACCTGACTGTGTCATGCATTGATGCATGGGCTAATGTTGTATCCAGCCCTTCACAAAAGGGAGAAGTTCTGAGCAATGCCATAGGTCGATGTCCTACCTCTCTGGCACTGGCCATTTCAGAGAACCAAGTCCTGTCATAGGAGTCTTTTCTCCCTCCCCAGTAAAAATAACCAGACCTACAGGATAAGGTATTTCCTTTTCCTCACAAGTGAATAACATCCTGACACCTCTATGCCTCAGGCTTAATGCACCCATGAAGAAGCAATTATATGACAAACTGTTTCCTCCCCAGCTTCCTCCATGATTCAGTTGCTTCACATTCTCATGTACTCTCAGCACTGGTTGACCTGTCACAGGTGTCCAGGACACTCAGGACCAGTGACCCGCACAAAGGCAGTGGAGGTCACTCTGGGTGTTGTACCTGCTCCAAATTCCCTGTGGGAGGACTCCTTTTGTAGTTGACTAAATAAGGAATAATTAAGTTCATGAACACAGGTACCACTTTATCTATCTTAGATATCTAACACATGAGCTTGCTCTCCTGAGCCACAGCATCCTGCAGATTGCTGCTCTGTACCACTGCAAACCCAGTAATGAGGTGGATGTGTGAATTGATGGTCTGATCCACAAAACCGAAAGGAAATTCTTCCACAGGAAACGAGGTGAAATAATGTGGTTGTGTGTGCTGTAGGCTTCAGGCAAGAGAGTCATTTATCAAGGAGGAAGCTATATCATCCTTCTTGTTAATGCTTTACACATGCATTTTTACTTGAGTGGTTGACGACATCCATTGTACTTTATAGCTGGCAGTAATAGAAATCGCCCCCGTGCTGTAGGATTTGGGCTGGAAGACAGCAAGTCTTTGGCTTTAGTGCCATTACTCTTGCCAAGGCATCACTGTGTCATTTTTAGGGAATTTTGTATCCTTGCAAGCAGTCCACCGGGGTGCCCAGTGCATAGCTGGCAGCTAAGACAGCCCCTGTGCTGGGCACTGTGAGAACCGGTACAGCACACCATCACATGACAGTGTAACACAGAGGGAAAAGAGGGCTTTTCTTCACCCTTTTTTTCTGACACGTGTGACCATACATCTGAATAATTTAAGTGAATTATTGTCCATGTGCCACTGCACTTATGTGCAGTTGTTCTTTCTGCCCCTCTTTAAGTCATTGGCATGGGGGGCTGACACTTGCCATTTCAGGTACTACAGATCTGTTCACCAATGCAGAAATGGATTATACAGAGACTAGCAGTTTACATTCATCAAATTATGTGGAAAGGGGCTGGTTTCTTTGGGTCCCCACTGTCAGCCATGGGGAGAGGAGGAGCTTTTCTGAGGAGCAGACCAGAGCACATGGCACTTGGCTGCTGCTCTGAATCAGTGGCTGAAAGAAAAACAGGGTGGAAGATGAGCTTTTCTAGGTCAGAGTGATAATGAAACCTATTACAAGGAAACTGGTGTGGATGAAAGACAGCCCTTACCTTCAATTCCCTCACCAATTTTTTTTTTCTTTTCTGGCTGGGTTCAGGCCTTGGTCTGACAGATCATGCAGCCACGTGTGTCTGAGGGGGCTAGAAGGAAAGAGGGGGATTGAGCAGTTGAGGAGAGGAGGGAAGGTGGGACCATGTATTTCCTCAGCATCCTACAGCTAATAAGCTAACAAAGATCAGCTGCAGCTTCAGTCCATCTGCACTTTAGGTCCCATGATGAGCCTAGTTTGCAACAGCCATCTTAGCCCCATCATAAGTCCTTGCCTTCTCCTTCCTCTCAAGTGGGCAGCAGAGTGGTTGTAGTGAGAGCTGATATGAAGGATAATTTTTTTTTACCTCATTAATTTTTAGTGAGATCAACACCCTGAGCAGGCATAACACATGTTAGCACAGATGCACTGCTCTAGATCCAGCTTAGGTCAGCTTAAGTTGCACCTCAGCAACATGCAAAGGACAGAGTCAGGTGGAGGTTGTCATGTAACAGCAAGTGCAAAAATAGGCAGGCAATTAGGTTTCCATTTTCTCATAGCACCGTATTTGACATAATATTACTAACAATTCTGCTTTTGGTAGAACCTGTGGTGGATAGGGTAGCTGCTGGGTTTTTGCTCCCCTGGATTTCCTTTTTCCTCAAAGAATCCCTTAAGTACTGCTTTCAGAACACAAAGGTGGACTCATCCTTCCCCTCTGCTGCCTTGTCTGCATGTTAGAGCTTGGGTTTGCCTCCCTGCTGTTGGCTGAGGCCAGCTGGATTTTAAGCAGTGGTAAGTGGCCCATGGTAGAGAAAGCATGGCCAAATACAGGCCTGTCAAAGTGAAGTTTTTTGCTTTTGTTCACAATGACCATTCATAGACAGCTTCATCTCAAGATAATGGTCCTTCATTTAACAGTGCTTTTTTTTTAAAAAAAAAAAGAAAAGCATGGAAGTAGGTGGTTGCCAGCTTTTAGATTCATCGTAACAATCCAGCTTTGTACAGAAATGCCCTCTCCCTTATTAAAAACACTAAAGAACCCACTTTTTTCTTTCCCAAAGAATTTTAAGAATTGCAGGTACAAAAACTTCTTTAAAATGATTAATATGTTGCAGGACCCCTGCAAATTCAGGCACAGAAGAAGGTAAAAGACCTTCTCCTTTAATCACATAAGAATTCAGTGAAAGCTGAGAATAAAATCCCTGTTTCCCGGGTGTTGTGTTTGTACTGTCTTTACCCTCAGCCAGGCAGCTCCTGTCTTGCCTCTGTGGGTTCTGGCATGGGACACAATGCTGCACGAAAAACACATTATTCCTGTATGTGTAGTATTTGTCAAACAGTGCTTTGAGATTTAGATGGACATGGTTGATAGAAAGGTCACCGTTATGTACCACACAAGCATGAGCACAACTGTGCATCCATTCGTTTGATCAATACAGCTGCTGTTGTGGGCTGTAAATGGCTTCCTTGACAAGATCTTAATCAAAGAGGCCTTGTATTGAAGAGGGTGCAATAATCTGTCTTCTTATGCAAGAAAGGTACAGCTTCTTGAGCTGACCAGACCTTTACTATATTTTTTTCTTAAGTAGCACACCAGTATTCAGATGGTTATGTCTACAGGCTTTAATAAGGAATGTCCTTAACTTCGCAAAACCTTGTTCTGGGTTGGGTTTTTTTTTTCAGAAGAGATTTTAAATGAAAGATTAAAAATCTCATGGATTCATCAAGTAGAGTCTTCTGTCCTCTTCTGCTCTTCCAAATGTTTCTCATATAAGCCGCCTGTAATGGAGCAAGTGATTCCACTCCTCCAAATTTATTTTTAAAAAACCCCAAAGCATATGGGGAATACAGAGGGAGCATATGGCTGCTGAGTAAAACATCTTGGTAAATAGAGAGGAGCATCCTGCAAACCAGTGTGTTTTACATTTCTGCTAATGCCTAATGAAAGGATTTCCTTTTGCCCCCAAGCTCTTAAGGTTCTTGCGGTCCCTCCCTCCCCACATTCAGAGAGCATCAACAGAGGCTCTTGAGCCATGGCAGAAGATACTGGGATGTCCATCTAGGGCAGGGGTAATACAGGAAAGGCATCCAAAAAATGCCAAAAGGATTTCCAAAAGGAGACCTGAAGCTGGTATCAAACTAGTTTGGGATTCATTCACTTGGGAGCACTGTATTGAAGACACCCATGCACAGAGGAGTTCAGAGGAAGGATGTAGGTGGCAGTGAATCAAGCTCACAGCAGAGGCAGATATATTTGGCATTACATGAGCAGCGGACAGCCAGACAGTATGTTCTCTTGCATAGTTAAGATGTGAACGAGTGCAGGTTGCTAATAAGACCGAGTGTCTGAGATGTGCCACAGCACTGACCTGATGGAGTCTGTGCTGATTGACAGCATAAGGAACAAGGATGGCACTTTTTCTTACTATATTTCAATGAATAAATGAATAGATCTGAAGGTGCAAATTGGAAAAAGTCTGGGGCTCGTGAGAATGCTGACAGGTTTGTCAGGTATCCCCCTGAGAGATGCAGTCTCTGCAAGGTTGCTGCTTCTCCTGAATCTGCTGTTGTTATGACACTGAAAGCTTTTATTTCTTCCCATAAATTTCCTTTGGTAGCAATTGTTTAGGTGTTTTTACTTGGAGATTTATATTATAAAATTTCTATCTAAAGCATACTGATTAATGACATCTTAAAAAAAACCAGGCAGAATAAACAGAATTTCCCTCCTGCAGGAAATGGGAATGTTTTGAACTTTGTTTACAGCTTAATTACAAACTTTTAATAAATCAAAAGACTGAAACTTTGCAGAGGAGGGAAGTTTTAATTAAAATCAAGAGGTGCTTTAGAACTGGAATATGTTTGTTCTCTTTCAAACAGGAGTGCTAAAGGACTTTCCTGATTTGTTTATATTTTTTGTTGTTTTACATCACCTCTTCCTGCACTGCCCATGCATCCTTATGGATTGAGATATGCTTTGAAAGCATCTTTCCTTTTCTTCCTCACACCTGGTGGATCTGCAGCTCTGGCAATGGTACTGTTGGCAGGAGGGAGCCTCATGCAGGCAGCACCCAGGAGGATTCAAGCTGTTTCACTCCCTGTTCCCAGCAAAACACCTCATGGACATAGACATGTCAAGCTGAGAGGCACCCTTGATGGCAGGCAATGAGGAGGTTTTTTGAGACAAAGGATCCTTTTTCTAAGTATCCTACCCTGAAACTGAAATCTGGTATGTTTTTATCAAAATGCAGTTTTCACATCTAGCCTTAATTTGATTTAAGAAACAAATAATTATTCAGAAGAGTTAAACTGTTGCAGATGTGCTTATCACTCAAATGACATGAGAGAGGTCTCCAGTCCTCATCTCTTCACCTTGCTTCAGTCAGGGACAACCCTAATTCTGGGTGGCTTATCCACCCGCCCACTCTGCTTTGCTCAAGCAGCTTGTTTGGCTACTGTGTGAGCTGCTGGTAGGTCTGCTGGAAAACTTTTTCCTAGCAAGCTGGCTTACAAACAGCTGTTTCTGTTTGAGCTACTGGCTTTTCTGATCTGAATCTCACTTTCAAGGATGCTATATACCTTTGTGGTTAGAGGACTCCATGGAGAGTGGGAAAAGCTTGTTGGGCTGGATGGGAGGAGGAGGCTGAGCTCAGCAGCCTGCCTGGGTTCCATTTGCAGTGATCTCCCAGACCAAGTGAGGCTTTCACCAACTCCTGTCTCAAGCTATTTTGTAAATCTGGTTTGTGGGGGGAAACAAATGTCTAGTTGCAATTTCTCAGTAGAGTTTGGTTGTATTTGCAAACCGTTTCAGAGTGATTGACACAGTTTTGGGCAGGGTTGTGTGTTTTCCAAGCAAATACACTGTTGTTTGGAGGTAGAGAGAGGATATTCCAGGTGAGGTTAGTTTGGCTCATCTGTGTCAGGATCTGGGTGTTACAGTTGTGTTGAGTTTTCTGACCAGACTTTCTACATGCATGGAGTTAATTTGTTTTCTCATGGGTCAAAACCAGTGCTAATTTGGGATGAAACTGAGTTTTACAGAGCAGGAAAGAACTGTTACCTGGAAGAGCATGTCAGGAAGACTTGACTTGCATGATGCTTAAATACTATGTGAGCACTTACTGTCTTTGCTTTGTATTCTATATAGAGTTCAGTTTTTTTCCTCATATCAGCAGTTTGTTCCTTCAAAGTAGATGAAAGCAAATTATATTCAAACCCCTTCTCAGCGTCTCCTGGCTATCTTACTGTCATTCCTCATAACCTGAAAGTCTGTGTAAACAAGTAAAAAGACATCTCCAAACTTTTTGATGAGACTACTTGACTTAGAATTTGTAACTTGCCTTTGGACTTCAGACATTTGGACCTTGCTATTTGTAGTATGCCAGTGTTTAGGAATACAGCGTGGAACACCAGGATCATACAGTTTCCAGCCCTCTGAGAAGGTGGAACAAAATTTACAGTAATCATCTTGTACCTTTCTGAACAGTATTTGTGCACATGCTCACAAACAGGTCATGCCACCTCTATCGTGGTGAGTCAACTACAGACGACTGTGGCTTCACCACTGGTGTTTGATGTGTGTCATGTTACTGCCGACAGTCACATCTGGGCTTGGCACTTTGTTCAGCACTGCGCAGGCATACAATACATTGGATGTAGAAACTGGGTTATACATGACTGTGGTGAATGTATGGAATCCACTGGGATGACTTGAACTCCATGCAAATGTAGTCTTCATTTCTTCATGATTTTTACATGGCTGGATTATGACAGATTACCACCAAAGTGGTAAAGTAGTAGATTAAGGTGAAAATGTATATCCAGGTCAAGAGGATAGGACTGATCCTTCAGTAACCACTCGCTCCATAGCTTGGCAGACTAGATGCAGGAAGGATGCTGCAGCCAAAATACAAGGTTTGCAGAAACTGGAAAGATTACATTATTTTTAACTGGGTTATCTGTATTATTGGTGCATTTAAGGTTTGTTGGTAGATTTTGAATGGAATGGGAATAGAATAATTTGAGGCTGAGGACTGCAGGTAGCTTGAAGCTGAGGTCATCTGGGTTTAAGTTATCCACTATCTGTTGATAAGCTCGAGTAACTCTAATAGCTTGCCAACATACAGTTTTCTTTTCCAGAAACTGCCCTGGTTTCTTCTTATCACTCTAGCTACTTTTGTTTTATAAGTATTTCTGATGAGAGCTTCGGTAACTTACTTGATGTGGAAGTAGTGATTTGCTTGCTTAGAACATGCTAGCATCTCTCTCTTTGTCCCCCTTCCTCTTTCCAGGAGATGCTTTCCAGCCCTTTGGTCATGGCAGCCACTTTTGGGGGTGGGGGGTTCGTTTCAAGTCTTTTCCCAATACTCCTGACTAACTCTAGCTCATCTTTGGTTGGTTGTTTTGTGGTTTTTTTTTTTTTTTAAAAAAAGAGCAGGCCTAAAGTAAACACTTGGAAATTTAGCACTGTTGTAAAAACAGTATCAGGAGTATTTAGAATATTCCTGTCATCCTTAACTGATGATAAACTCTCCTTTGGCAAATTATCAGAAGCCTGTGAGACTCATATCGCTTGCTGCCATGTCTGGTTTGACCTCTGAGCACCCTTGTTTTTTTTCCCCAGTTGGTATATGTGTTTACTGCATTTATTCTTTCCAAAAGTTCCCCTCGGTTTTTTGCTCATGTCTGGAGAATGGGCTTCTTACAGAACGGAGTTTTCTCCATCATAGGTGTCACGTCTTTGATTTCTTCACTAAGTTGTGCACCACTTTCTGTGAATTACCAATCTGTGGTTTTTTCCCAAAATAAGGAATAACTTCCTGCAAGTTACCACTTTGCAATCCAGCTGCTACGACTGCTGATGTGCTTCTCAGAGCTTGCCCTTTTATACATATGAAAATGAAGTGGCTCAGGTTAAATTTCAGTTTAGCCTCAGAACTACTGCTCCTGCCCTGCCCATTGCAACCCTTCTTCTTTACTCACTCCAGAATGGCTTTTGGTACCAGAATATCTACTTCCAAGTGGAGCTAGACTAAAAACATAGGCAAAAATAGGGGGATTTTATGGCCTTTTTTTATAAAGGGATCCTGAACAAAGTAGCACATGGAGGATTTGTCCCTCAGACTTTCACTGAAAGTGCTGTAAGTGGCACATCTGTTTCCTACAGCTGTTCTTGGTGTCTTTACTTCCACAGAGCAGTCATCAGATTCCTGATGGAAATTCTGAAAAAGAGACATTTGCAGACTAGACAAACCAGTCAGTTAATGCAGGAAGACAATGCAGATAGTGGGTTCTTCAAATCATTGACTTTAAATTTTGCTGGTTCTGATATTTCATCTCATTAAAAAAAAAAAAAAAAGTTATTTTTGGGGTTATTTTTTGCTTTCTAACAGTTGGAAGATTGTTTCCAGGGGAGCTGGAAATATGCAAATTATTTTAGCCCAAAGTTCACTTACTAGCAGATACTATTCTTCATCTTACTGTTGAGTGTGAGCAACAGTTACCTACAAACGGTCTCACAGTGGATTTTTTTCCTATTCCCATTAGCAGGAACCTCAGAGGGGACTTTCTTCTCCTTCTGCTGTAACAACTGAAGATAAATTTAATTAAATGTGCTCCACAGTCCAATTTATACTTCCTCATAGCAGGAAGATGGAACAAAGAATCTGCTCTGTGACACTGAAGGATTTGTTTTATCCACACTGCTGTTAGTGGAATCTGGGTCTCTGAGTAATTGGGTTCAGACTTGTCAGAAAACGTTCCTTTGAGGTAGGCATTGTATTTTCTCACCTAGAAATTACATCTCTCATGAAATCAGAACAGTACACAGACAAATGTATTTGAAGCTTCGCAGAATTTATATAATCTTATTAATTCAGTGATATATAAAATACCTGTGTGTTACTACTATTTGTGTGATAGTTATAATCAACCAACATGGTGATTATCATTTGACATTTTTTAGGATTGCCACAGATAGAATAAGTTCTTCTATCATGATAGGGGTTATTGCTTTGTTTAATTAGTAAAAATACTAACTTTCTGATCAAAGTTTGGCCTACAATATTTTTTTTTCATTTGCAGAATGCAATGTCACTGTCCTTAAATAATCTATTAAGTCAAATTCAGTATTATTTGCTAGGTGGAATTGAGACAAGACACTGAAATACATTTTTGGATAATACTGTGTTCAGAGGACCAATAACCACACACTGTCACTTTCCTTTCGCAGTCTCAGGCCATATCTTTACTAAAAAATGATGCAGATCAAGGTCTGTCTGGTTGATGCCAGAAAGGCTTGTGTTTGTACAGATAAATCTGTACGAGGAGTATGAAGCAGGGTGATATGATTTAGTTCAGAGATTTATTGGGTGGTAGACACCATCCTTTGCTTGGCACTGAATGGGTGAGGCTCCAGTTCCCCACTGCCACGGGGACACCTCACCGATGCGGGTTGATGGGAACCGTCCTTGGTCCATGCTGTCCCCTGAGCCCTGCACAGCCAGTGCCAGTGAGGAGGGTGCTCATGGGCAGGTGCTGCTACTGTGCCAGAAGTGTGCCACCAACTAAACAAGACTGTGCAGCTCTAGCATGGTGCCAAAGACGGTGTCTTTGCCCCACTTGGTTGACTAGACTAGAGAGGATCATATTTGACTATAAGAATATACTCAGGTGAGTGATTGGCATATGATGCGGACATAAAGTTTTAAAACTGGTGTTGAAGGCGTCACAGTAGCGTAGCTGTTTGTCTCAGTGACGAAGAGGAGCATCATTACTCTGTCGCAGCAAAAAGATAAAAAGTTGTTTTAGAAGAAAAACACAAAAGTGCTCAATATGTTGAATTTGTGGGTATTTAGGATTTAAGTGTGTCAAAGATAAATGAGCAATAGTGAAAGTATTTTCCTGCATGTTGGGCAGGTTGGACTGAAAAGGGATGTGGGTATAATCCTGGCACACAGAGCACAAATTGCTGTTTTCTTTTTGTCCTTAACTGGACTGTGACTTTACCTTGGGACTTAAAAAGCTGTCACTGAAAGTCACGTCTGGGTCAAATGCATGCTCACATTTATGGCATGAAGTGGGGTCTGTGTCATACTAAAAATGTTTTACTGACCTCTTAAAGATGTGCTATGCATGGAGAATCATCTTCACAGAATGCAGGGAGAGCATTTTCTCTAGTTAGTAATTCCTGAGTCCTATTACAGTGATAGTCATCAACATACAGGAGAGGCCTTCTCTGATTGATGTGCAGAATTCATGGCTTCCCTGCTCATCCTGCTGCTCAGCAGCTCCTGCCCTGTGCTGCTACCAGCATAATTCTCATTTTAACAGCTGTGTCACCTACCAGAGGTTCAGAATAATTTTTATTTTTTTTTTTTTTGTCAAGAAAAGACATCTCTCAACATTTAATTTCTAGAAGAAGCCTTCAGCCATTTTCACTTGTCAGCTGTCCACCTGAGATATTAAGAAGAAAGGGGTTTATTGTGGCAGAGCTTAACAAAATGAAATGGTGCTCATGTCTGTGTTGTAGGGAGGTTTCCACCTCTCTGGAGGTAAAGGGGGTGTGTCTGCACCTGGGGTAGAGGGTGTGTGCCAGCCTGGGGTCTTTTCAGGGAGGTGTCAACAGATGGATGATGCGTTGTCTGTCACTCAGCAGACACTGCTGCACTGCCCAGAGTAAGTTCCATCCTCACCCTTGTGGAAGCCGGGGTAAGAACTTAACCTGGCTTCATGCAGCTTACAAGTAAGGAAGCTGATAAAGCTCATTAGGTTTTTGTTGCTGTTTAGATCATGACCAACTGCTTTATTTATTTTTTTCTGCTGCACACTTGCCTTTATACTGCGTTAGAAAATTTACAAGAACTTTTTGAAAGCGGATGCTGCAGCTACCAAATATTTCGTGCTTAGTGCACAGATAAAACAGCAAGGACTTATATAGAGGCTGCTTGTTGAGGTACTGGTGCATCATCTAGTAGTTGACTGCTTGTTTCTGCTTAATCTCAGCTAGGGCAGAATGACGTGAAATGTTCTTTGAATTGTCACATTCCATCTTTCAAGAAAATTAAACTCTTGGATGTTGGGGAAACAGGGAGCGGAAAGGGCATCTAAAATTAGGGTGCTGAAGGAGTGGTGTTGCCTTGAATTATTTCCAGGGTACCTGGGAACTTGCTTTCACTACAGATCTGCTTTTTCTAACTGACACTTGGATACTACCCTGAAAAATCACAGCACTTATGGAAGTCTGAAATCAGTTTTAGGTATTTTTTTTACCATCTAAATTTAATTAGAGAAGTAATGAGTTAATAAAAACACTACAGTAATTTCTGAGTGCCAGAAGGGAGTGAAAAAAGTGGACCTATATCTGCCACCTTGAGATAATTAAGCAGTGTCAGGCAGAACTGATGATTCCCCAGTGCTTCAGCAGCTCCTGTATGCTCAGAACACGATCTCCAAAGTGCAAATTAAAATGGGAAAGGAAACGACTACCGTGTCTTCCATCTGCCTTACAATTTCCTCCTTTTTGCTGTTGCTTACAGGGGAAATGTGAAAACTAATATAGCAGTGACCAAATATGGTTGCATGTGGGAAGCAAAAGATTAAAAAGTCCTCCATGTCAAGAATGGGTTTGTTCAACAAGTTTGCCTGCGTTTTAGTACTAAGGCAAGGATGGTTTATCCCAGGGTCTGTAAATCTGTGTACATCCAGCATTGCTGATTTTCACCTCCATTTCTTGCCATATATTGCTGTAGTTTGACAGGTATATCACTCATCTCAGAGGAGCTGTTTGCAGGGCAGGAGTCACCACCTCACAAGGAAACTCTACTGCCAGTTGACCGTCGCATCTAATAACTGAGAAACTTAGAGCTGTGGGCCTAGAAAAACCCCTGGCTGTGGGGCACTGGCCTTGGAACTTTAATTGAAATCAGACTGTATTGGGGAATGCCAATTAAGAAACGTTTGATGGCTACTTTGCACTTCCATGGTCATTTTCCATTGGCAGCAGCTTGGTGGTGGTTCTTGTTGTATTGCTTATTTCAGTGTACAGGTAATTAGCTCTATAAACAGTGCCCTGAACAGAAGGAAACTTTGTAACTACAACCTCAGGTCTGTTGCAGCTTTAAAAGTAACAAAATGCATACGACGGAAAAATTATTGTAGTAGTTTTTAAAAATTAAATATTATGAGTGCTTCGTAACAACTGTGAATAGAGAATCTCTACAAAAATAAAGAGTGGTTTTTGGAAGTTCCACGTTACCTGAAATAAAAGCACAAAAGGTAAGTGCTATATATACAGAAAGATAAAATCTGCCAGCAATTTGTCTATGAAGAGCAAGAGAATTGACTGTCACTCAGAAAAAATGTACCTTGTAGTTTGACCTAATTTGCAGAAGAGATACAGCATTTCAGGATCACTGTGGGTTAGTCCTTCTCTCTCTAAAGTTCTGGTACTGAGACATGGTGAGCTGGGAGAGGTGTGTAGCCTGGATGTAAGAGGGAAGGACTGCCTCCTTTGATAGCAATATGTCTGCTGGAGGAGCAGAAGCTTCTTGTATGTTTAAGTAAAGATAGTAATCCAAGCATGAGTAAAGTTAGTGACAAATTTCTATTTCAGGGAGGTCTGAATTTAGCTTACAAGCCTTGATCTTTTGCTGACTTGAATTTTCTGGGAGATGTGAGCTTGATAATTGCTAAAACTGCTTTTATTGCTGTAGAAATTAAAGGGTTCTTTTGTTCCCCTTTATGACATGGCATAGCTAAAATAGTAGTTCCTTAGGTGCTAGTTAAATGTACTTTACAATCTGAACACAGAAGAGCAAATATGTAACAAGAACATAGCATAGAGCATGTACTGGGTGAGTTATGTTGAATAGTTAAGAGACGGTCTGTGCTCTGTAAGAAAGAATTTTCTGTACAGAGAAGGTAACCAGAAGGAAGGATACAGTTCATCTACTGATTAGAGCAATCATAACAATATATAATAACCAAATTAAATAATAGACATATAAAAATATGTGTCCAGGAAGGGGTAAGGATTCGGGTTTTATTTTTTCATGTAGAGTGTTCATGTCAATCCAACATTCCAGACATTGCTGCAAAGAGTTATTCAGAGAAGAGTCATGAGTCATTTTTCTGTTCTGCTGGAAGATACCTCATTGGTGGGAAGAGGAGAAAGATTTGGGCAAACTGAGTTTCCTTTTAATTTTCTCATGTGCCCAAAATTTTAAGTCTGCAAGGAAAGGTTCATGGTATCTTTAACAATCATAAAAATCCCCAGGTGGCCGAAGCCCTTCAGAAGCTTCAGCATAAGTTGTCACATAGATCTTGACAGTTTTTAGATGGCCTAAATGGGTTTTTAGACACCTACTGCATGGTTGTCTGTCTGCTTGACAAAGATGTGCACAGATTCCTCGTCTGTCTATCTCTTTCCCCCTCCTCTCTTTTGGTTTTGTTTTTTTTTTCTTTTCTTTCCTTCCCTCTTTCAGGCTACAGACCTTTAGCGTGAACAGGACAGTTGGGGTAGTTACTGCTTTGTTTTATTCTTATTAAATGTGTTAGTGGGCTTATTCAACGTGGACTCTTTGCTCTTATTTAGTGTACTGGTGGTTTGCAGAACGGATTTGCTCATCTGGAGGTGGAGCAGTTGGATTGCAGGGGAGCATCTGCTCCTGCAGTGGGAGGTGAGGGCTGGGACACGTTGATGGAAGAACCTGCATCACATCTTTGAGTCAGAGGAGACATCTTGCACTTTGCTCTCTTATCTTCTGGTTGACAGTGTTTTGGGATGAGTTGATTAAAACAAAGTTTCTTCTCCCTGAAGGATAGAAGTCTTTGTCCTCAGAGTCCCAGCTTCTGTGACCAGAACAACAAAGTATGTTATGCTCAAGGTTTGGTGGGACGTAGTCCCAGCACTTAGTTATGTGTGCAAAGGAGCAGTTACCGCAAAAGCAGTGGCACTCAAAATGTGGTGCAGAAAGACTGCCTGCTTAAATCCACGGTCGTTTGGCAGTAGCACTGTGGCAAGAAGTGTTCTGCCAAGTCATGAGTTGGCGCACTGCCCTTCATTCAGGCTTGGACTGTAGGCAGCCAAGTGACCAGCAGCTGTGACTGTGAATAGCAGGAGAGCCACAGTCCAAGAAAACAAGAAGAAAAGCTTCTTCAGCTGTGTATAGAGGTTTTCTTGCTCTTTCCAGACGTGTGTTCCCATTTCAAGGGGTACTGGAAGGTGGAAGGTGCACTAATGCAGCCACCCCTTTTGTATCCTGTCCACTGGGAACCCCCAGTTACACAGTTGTAGTTGAGGGCATGTTGTTGCAGAGACTGTGGCTGCAATAGGTAGGAGTGTGTTTGCTTGGATGTGTAGAACAAAGTTTACAACTTCAAGGAGAGAATTTGTTCTTTCTCTGCTCTCTTTTGTTTCAGCATGACTGAAGTGACCTGTAAGCAATTATTTTCATCCTGCAAATGGCTTCTACACCAGCTTTCCTGCTAATGGCTGCATGAGGACTGGTTTTATCTTTAAGTCTGCCAAAGTGCTTGAATGAACGAGGTTTACAGCTTTTAAAAGGGTTGACAGATGTCAACGGGGGTTTCAGATTCCCTTCATACAGCCCTTCAGATACCAGGTGTGATTTGCACTCACCATCCATTTCAACAGGCTACTGCAGCCTGGAGATGTGTTCTGTCAAAAGCAACCTCAACCACATCCCTCAAAGCCCCCAAACAAACAAAAAATCTGAAATTAATTCTCTGGGAAATGGCACAAAGCCAAACAGTGAATTTAGAGCTGGGGTGTGCATTGCAGAGGTTTCACTTTAAGTGGAACATGCATAAAGCTGTATGCTCAATGTACTAAGTGAAATCGTCTGGGAGGTGGAACAAAGTTCATGAAAGTCCTGCCTTCAGAAGCTCAAGGGCATCACTGTCTGTGCAGCCACACTTCTTACTTGCATGTTGAACACAGGGAAGTGATTTTCACTAGTCTGTCATAGCAAGTTAATGTTGTGGGACAGGCTCATGATCTATTTAAAGGCATTTCTGCAGCAGCCGCTGAGATCCTCACCCGAGCATCTCTCATCAGCTGTCAGACTGGTGGAATTTCCTGGCTTTTGAAGTGGAATTTCGGGCTTGTGGTCCAGGAAAATGGCAGCGAGGACCTGGAAGAGTGTGAGACAGACTGCCTACTGACCACAGAGCTTCTCTTGCCATTTGTCATGGAAACCATTAAATAGCTTTCTACCCATGCCTCTGAAATAGAAGCTTATCCAGCACTAGCACCTTTAGGCTGTGTATCTCAGAGAGGCGTTATCATCAGCTGAGCCAGGGCACCCATCACAGGGCTGATACTTCTCATCGTCTTTATGCTTTTTTCTGTTGAGAGGCAGGGTAACATCCCTGGGAGGTGTGGGAGCACTGATCCCAAGGGTGACATGGCATTAAGGACTGTGGACTGCACATGGGCAGCTCTAGGCTCCTCTCAGTGATTCTTGTTGCAGTTTCTCAGCTGGCAGTGTCCTTGGTGGGCTGGAGCTAAGCGCTTTTCCTGAAACAAAACCTAAACTGCAGGTGTTGGCCAGCTGTGTTCAGCTGGACCAAAGCTCTGCCCGTCACAACAGAGAAGCCAAAAGCATGTCCTTACAAAGGTGAAAAGCTGGGATGACACTGGAAAGATCAGTCCCCCAGTAAAGCACCCCAGCTTCTAGCAGCAGGCTCAGATATGGGATGCTCTTACACTAAATAACTGAGGTATAATGAAAGTCACGTAAGACTCAAACATCCCCAAAGAGGAACTGCAAGATGATTGATGCTCCACTGTATGCTTAATTACAAGTGCATGTTGGTCACTAGATGATACCTAGGCTGAATTTAAGGTCTGAATCTTTTCCTCTGAAATACAATCTGGTTATCATAAATGTGAGAATGAGGGGGATATGTGTGTTGACAGCTCACTGGAGTAAAGAAAAAATGGGTAAGTTGTAACAGTTTAGAAATACAAAAGTGTGAGATACCATGTATTGTCGTTAGTGCATTTGATGAGACACTTCTGAGTGTTTTAAAACTAATATATTTATTTTTTTTTTAAGAAGAAGGCATTTAAGGAAAGGTGGGAGGTGATACAGCTTTGTGTGAAGTTACCTGATCAGATAAAACCTGCAAACATAACTATCCCTTGTGAGAGCCTATTTCTACTCTCAAATAGTTCTGATGAGCTACTTGCTTTTGCGATCATTTGCAGGATGGGATCTCGAGTCTGTTTGTATTATTATCCATTAATGCTACTGGATTAATGTGTCTGCATAGTTTGTGTATTGTAATCTTGACTTAAATATAGCTCCTTGCTGGGCAGGGTGAGGCAACAGGTGGGAGGCTTGCAGTGCAGCCAAGGCGGTGACCAGGGAGAGGTGTCTGGCTCTGCAACATCTTCCAAAGCTTTCAGCAAACACCCAAAACCATGGCAGGGCTGCTCTGCAAGCACAGAATTTAATTCCACTTAAATGGGAGTTAAAGGTGTCAGGCTGCAACAGCTCTTGGGGTGGCTCGGGCAGGAGGCAGCTCGCAGCACGTGTGTAGCAGCACCACAAAGTGTTCATTAGAGTTGCTTTGGTGAGAGCTGATAATGAAGGTTCATCATGGAAGGCCTCTGAGGGCTGACAAGACTAGGCACAGCCCAGTGCAGCACAGCGGGCACGCAGCAGCGTTGCAGGGCAGCGATGCAGGTGTTGCAGTGGGGAGTGCTGCAGCAGAGCAGAAGTCTGCGTGCAGTGTTGGTCTGGCAGACGGTTGATTTGGTTAATGCTGTGCATTTATGAAGCATCCAGCTTCTGAGGTCAGGAGGTGGGTTCCCATGGCTCTTCAGGGTGTTTGATGGAGCTTGCAGCTTTGGTGTGTGTGGAAGTGAAGGCAATGAGTTTTGTTCCTTGCTGGCATGTGACCAGCATCATCACTGTGTGTCACGTAGCAGTATATCTCACCACTGGTGCCTTCAAGTGGGGCTCTGGCCTATAACTGCTTACACATATTTTCTTCAGGGTAATATGGTGTATTACTGCAGTGCTATATAAGTCATTATTTGTAATACTGTACTGTGTGCAAAGAGGTAACTGTGATGAGTTTATTTCTGATTATGATTTGGGTGATGTCAGCAGTTCAGCTTCATCCACCCTACTTGACTCAAAACAGCTGTAATCCTGTCTCCTTTTATTTTTCATAGTGCACTGATTTAACCTCTTGTCAGAATAAAATAAAGATTTGTTGAAAGGCTAGAGTTATATCTTGAAGACTGCCACCAAAAAAAAACCCCTAATTTTATACTTAATGCAGTAATTCTAGAGGATGATGTCAATGAGGGCATCACTGAAATAATTTTTAGTATGAAAGGCTTTAGAAATAAAACTTTACTCAGAGGTTTTTTGGTTTAATTACTGTCACATTAGCTGCTTCCTTGCTTTGGTCATGTGTGCAAATCTTGTACAAAGGGTGTTGTGTTTTGGTTTGGTTTTGGTTTTTTTTTTTTTTTACTTGATGTGAATTCAGTCTGTTCAAGCTGCAGTGTAAATGGTTGGTATTCCTTTTGAACCAAACCTTGGCCAGAAAACCAGTGAGTATGACTCAAAGCTGCTGTACAGAGAAAGAGAAGGTGTTAATTCGTCCAGGGTTTAAACGTGCCTTTTCCTGGCACAAAAAAGCCTGGCAATCATTTGACATCAGCCATCCCGCAGAGCAATATAGGACAATGTCATTGTCCGTTACAGCTGGTATCAGTTTGACTTTGAATGTAAATGTGCCAGCAAAAGAGTAAAGACAGACACCCTTCTGTTGCCTGCTGCACCTGTCTCTTTATGCACGTCTCCGTATCTGTGGAGTTTGGTTGGGCTCTACTAGTTTTTAACTTGGCACCTTCTTGGCGAATTGAGTATTTATTTCTTTGAATACAGTGCAGTAATTTTCCATGCCACTCTTCGTAGCCTTTGGGAAATCACGCATGTGGATTGCCTAAGGAAGGTAGTGTTGCCTTGGTGCATTTTTCCGTAGCAGTAGGGAATGGGTGGTCTATGTTAGTTAATAGTACTTGGACAGTTGTGGGTTTGTAATGCACAGCCACTCAGGCTGTGGTTGTTTGTTTGGGTTTTGGTTAAATCCACAGCTTTTTCTTATCAGAAACTGAAAATCACAGTACATACGAATCTGGATTCTTATTCATTGCCATCTCCTCAGCCTGCCAATATGGCATTACACACATTATTAGCAAAAGAAGAATTAAAAAGGTCAGGAGTGGAAGAAGAACTGCTATGCTGAAGTCCCTTCTGAATAGACTCTGGTCAGTTGGCACAAGAGGGACATGCATCTCCCCTTTTTCTCCTCCAGCTGGAGGCTAAAGGCTCTGCCCTTTCGAGCCAGCATGTTCTTTCTCCTTACCGAGATTCAAAGAGTCAGAAATTGCGACAATTCCTTCATAAAACTGCAGTCCCCCTGTACCCTTAACTTACCACCTTACTCAGAGCTTGGACACCTCCAGCCACCATTAGCTTTCAGAGACGATACTCTAATTTTGTTTTTTAATATACAAGTTTGAAGGAAGCCACTAATGTCCACTGGAAATCAGACGGCATCAGAAAGCTAATGCAGTTTCTCATATTCTGTCTGTCGTCCCTTGTTCATTGTTTCTTGTTCCTTAACTGTTCCTTGTTGTTCCTTAACTCACTTCTGACTCCTGTTTCTAATAACTTTTTCTTTTCTGTTGCTATGGTAAAAGCCTGCCTAAAAAGGAAGAATTATAGCAGCAAGATCCACTGACCTACAAAATAATCAGAACATAGTTGCTCTATACAGAACTCTGCTTTTTAAGTAACTGGTAGAAAAGCTGTAGTGGGAAAGGGAGATGGCCAGATGTACATGGATTTGAATTCAGTCAAAACTCCAGCATACTGGCAAAATTGCTGCTTCCGATCAATGAATCTGTACAACTGGTTTCCTATATGCAGGAATATTCCATGATTGCAATATTAAAAGTAGTGGACAATCAAACAAGCAATCTTGGGTTTTTGTTTCTGTTAATAACCTTCCAGCTCCGATGTGATTTTCTCCTCTATGTACATGAATGTCATTGATACAGTGTTGTATTACAGTGGTCTGTCTTTGCTGGAGGCACGGTCATTTTCCGGCTAACTGTTTTGAAATGAAATGAAAACCAAACCATGAATTTTTTGGTTCACCTCCCCGACTATAAAAATGGATGGTTTCATTAATGATTAATACAGCAGCTGGTAGCTCAAAGGAGATCTGGAAGAAAATAACTGCAGTGTCTCCCTCCTCCAGTAAATATATTGGCTTGACAGTTTTCTGTGCTCATACTACTTTATCTCGGTTTGCATGTTTGAATCCCAGCAGAGTGGATCTCTGCCTTCGTTCAGTAAGAATGCATTGGTTGCTAGTTGCATTAGATAATTTTTTTTGCAATGTTACTATTACTTACTGGTTTGCACTTCCCTGTTATGTTAGTGGTTTTTAGAATGCTTTTCTATTTCAAATCAATGAGCCATCTAAGATTTCCAGTAGCTTCTTTCTCAGAGCATGGTCACATCATTAGGAAACAAGTAAAAGTTCCCAACAATTTTGCATTTACATGGGCATCACTTCTGGCCTGTTGTTTTGCTATCGATAAGTCCTTGTTCTAGCATTAATCTGTTTTAAAAATATGCACATACATTATGGTCACAACATGTTTACTCCTCTATTTACTCCACAGTGTTGGATTACGCTGTGCCTGGGAAGCTGACAAAACTCTAATGAAACAGTCTCTCAAAAGAACCAGAGGGATGTTTTCAGACAAAGTGTTCCCAGAATGTGATTAACTGCTTAGCACTCAAGAAATAAAAGTGCTAAAAAAAAAAAAAAAAAAAAAAAAAAAGCCTACCATATAGCCTACCACAAATGTGCACATGGCAAACAGTGGTAAAACGGTAAGAAGTCTGGCAGCTTTTCCCTCTGCTCTAGATGATAGCTGTGAGCATATAATTTCTTCTAAATTGGCTGGTTTTTTGGTTTTTTGTTTTTTTTATGTTAAATTTACCACAGTCGCTGGAGCCTTGTGCAAATTTTCAAATAGCTATCTTTAAATATAGCTACACTTTTTCTTCCATATTCACTCACAATATTGGTGTATGCATGTAGAGTACACCAGTTCCCTCCCTGGCAGAGATGGAGCAGATGTGGAAGCTCATCTGTGCACAGCTAAGGTGGATCATGCTTCCTGAGTTTATCAGGAGGTTGTTCCCACAGTGTATGTGATGATACCAACCAGCGTGGTCCAGCTGGCATTCAGCAGGCTGATCCTGGCCCAAAAGGTGCTTGTTTATCCTGCTGTTTTTAGGGTAGCAGAAGGCACTGCTGCTCAGATGGTTGCACACCATCTCCTGCAAGGAGATCTCTCCAAGCCAGATGTTGTGCTAATGCCAGAGGCCAGGAAGAGGATGGGAGAGCTGGGAGGAGGCAGGTCTTCTGCTCACATGAGCCCAGCAGAATCCTGAGCCCTTGCCATAGCCATTTGTGAGACAGCAAGTGGGATGCTGGGGCATAAGCGTGCAGTCCCACCACAGGACCTGAAATCCAGATCCAGCTGGTGTAGCTGTGAGGCTGAAGTATGCTGGAGCGTTTGTAATTTTGGTTGGTAGCACTCAATTCTCATTTGCTTTCACTGACATGAGGGGATATGTGCTTCTTTCACTAGAGATCCGAGCTCAACTCATCGAGCAGCAGAAATGCCTGGAGCAGCAAACTGAAATGCGAGTGCAGCTTCTTCAGGATCTGCAGGATTTCTTCCGCAAGAAGTCGGAAATAGAGATGGAGTATTCCCGAAACCTGGAAAAACTGGCGGAGAGGTTCATGGCAAAAACAAGAAGTACAAAGGATCATCAGCAGTACAAGTAAGAGAGATTTTCTTCTCCCTCCCCCCCACATTAGCCATAGCTCCACATAGCCACTTCAGCGAGTGCTATGCCTACCCTTTGCTTCTGCTGGTTTTGAGTGCTCCTAGGTGGAGCCCAGGTTCAAAAGCACATTTAAAATTCCCACCCCTATTTAGCAGCATAGCAGTTCTCCTGGCGGTTGAAAGTATCACAGAGTTGTTATGGGTTGGAAGGGACCTCCAAAGATCACTGAGTCCAACCCCCCTGCCAGAGCAGGACAAAACTAGAGCAGATCACACAGAAACGCATCCAGACAGGTCTTTGAATTCTCCAGAGAGGGAGACTCCACAACGTCTCCAGGGATTCTGTTCTAGTGTTCTACAACCCTTACAGTAAAGAAGTTCTTCTCATGTTGAGGTGAAACTTCCTGTACTCTAGCTTGAATCCATTGCCCCTCATTCTGCCACAAGGCACGAGTGAAAAAAGGTTGTTCCTGCCTTCTTGGTGACCAGCCCTTATGTTTTTATAGCCATTAATTAGATCCCCTCTCAGTCTTCTCTCCAGACTAAAAAGCCCCAAGTCTCTCAGCTTTTCCTTGTAAGTCAGGTGTTCCAGTCCCTTCATCATCCTTGTAGCTCTCCGTTGGACTCTCTCAAGTAGATCTCTGTCCCTCTTGAACTGGGGAGCCCCGAACTGGACCCAGTACTCCAGGTGAGGTCTCACTAGGGCAGAGAAGGGTACCTAAATACTGTTTTGTTGATTTGACCCTTTGCAATTATTCACGTAAACCTCTGACAAGTGGTTTCAGTTTCTTAAAAGATAAGCTGCATAGGTAGTATCCCTAACCTACCATATGAATTTAAACCACTCAGAATACAGATGGTATCTAGAAAAAATGCAGAGCCCCAAAAGCTTGAAAGCTGTGTGCAGATCCATTGCAGTGGAGTTGAGAGGATTTGAAAGTGTCTTAAATAAAGGTCAATCACCATTACAAAAAAAAAAAAAATAGAGGACAGTAATTTTTTGGGGGAAAAAAGGCATTAAAAAAGAAAACTATTTTGATTTATTGTTGCATGGGAACCTGTGCTGCCTCTTGACCACTCTTAGTCCAGGAAATGAAGAAGGTGTGTTATGCCTTGCTTACAATTTAATGTATCTCTTTCACAGCATAGTAACGTGTGTGCAAAACAAAAGCAGTCAGGTAGTATCTGGCAAAAGGTGTACATCGTATTTTCTGCAGTGTTTCAAATGCTTAGTTGCTGGCATAGTCCCATCTGGTTATTCTCCTGACTTGAGCTGATTAATGAATGCATTTGCCTGGTTCTCTTATGCTTAGGGGTATAAAACAATATTTTGTGTTTGTAAAGCTGAAAAATAAGTACCTTTTTCCACTGTCCAGTTAGTGTTGTGCTAGAGATACACAGATAGAGCTTTTGTTTCAGGACAGAAGTCTTTTCTGAACACATTGGGCAAAGGAAAGGTTAATCTGAATACAGCTTGCACAGTTCAAAGAACAGTAATATATATTTCTTAAAATCCAGTTAACTGACTTAGTGATTCTCTGAACTAACCAACACGTGCATATGTCACCACTTCAGAGCAAGCCCTGGCTTCTGTTCAGCTCGTGGCAAAATCTTTTTGCCCTTGTGCATACAAACATCTTTCCTCATTCTTAAATGTGTTAAATCCATACTGGCAGATGAGCACGGGGGTTATGACTGGCGTCCTGCCTTTGGCTTTGTTCTGCAGTTTCTGCTTTGAGAAGAGGTTGTAGCAAAAGTCACTGTAACTGGTGGTTCCCTGTGCTATTCCCACCATTTGCCCCAAAACAGGCATGAGGCTCTGTGGGATTGGCTCTGGGATATGCAGAAGCAGTGAGGACCAAGTAATATCAGCATGGCCCTTCAGGGGTGCTCGTCTTGGTTGACCTCGCTGATAAAACCCTGAATGTCCTCACCGTCAGTGACACTGTTAAGATGTCCATCTGAAACAAAATGGGGAAGTTTCCTTAACTGACTTCCAATTTATAACTAAGCAAAGCACTGATGATTAAGAAAAGGCTTTTTGTCCATTAATAATTTGTTGTTGCTTTGATTTTGAGGGTGAAAGCTAAAGGTAGACAGAAGAGGAATTAAAAGACATATTTCTCACAGTTAGAATAGTTAATTATTAGAACAATTTATGAAGAGTTGAAGGAGTTTCTCCCTCAGTTTATCACCAACTCTGTTCTGTCTTCACATTCTTGATCCTTTTGACTGTAGGAGAATCTCTGCACAAGAGGAAAAAAAAAAAACAAAACAGAGCAGCAAGTTTCTAGAGCAGTTAGTTGCAAGGTAAACTTGAAATTAAAATTTCAATAAAATCATAAGGCAAATTTTATAAATAGGTTTTTGCTGTCTGTGAACCAGTTGTTGAAGTACATGTATTTTTTATTTTGCTTTGTGTAAAAGAAATAAGTCATCTGTGATTTCACTTTTACAACAATAAAAGCTTGGAGTGGGCCTACAATGCAAAAAGTCTGCCAAAGGAAATTCAGAACTGGACAGCTGTGGAAAAAGTCCAGTGCTACTGTTTGTCTTGTAACGAAACTGTGAGACTGGCAGTAGCAGCGTATTTATGAGTGCTGTGAGTTTATGAATGCTGATCACAGAATATGTATGCTGTGACATTTCCTTCTGCTTTTATGGCAGTTACACAAATCCATTGCAGTGAAACAGCTACACCTGCAATTTTGCTCATGGAGGATTTGGGATGCACTTGCAGTGCTTGCTTGTTTCTAATCTCAAAAATTAATTACTGTTACTCTTTCAGCAGTGACCTTTATTGATTTTGTATATTTATATGTACTTCATTTGTAGGCACCCATAAGCTTTGTGGCAAGGGTTTTTTTATACTCTCAGGTGGTTTGCAGTGTTCTGAATTCTTATAATTTTTCTATATTTTTGTGTCCACGCCACAGGGGATTTGTAGAATGTTTCTTAAAAGTGATGTGAAGCTTGCCTAACCAAGTTATTCCAAGAACGGGTTGGCAGACTCTTCAGAAGCAGACATTTTTACATAACAACTTGTGTGTAAATGTCAGGGAGATGTTTGTGTTAATAATGTAACTTTTTCATTTCTATATGTAATACATGTGTGTACCTCCTCCTTAGGAAAGACCAGAACCTCTTGTCGCCAGTGAATTGCTGGTACTTACTCCTGAACCAAGTGAGAAGAGAAAGCAAAGACCATGCAACACTGAGCGATATCTACCTGAACAACGTGATCATGCGGTTCATGCAGATAAGCGAAGACTCCACCAGAATGTTCAAGAAGGTAATGCCTCTCCTGCAGTCCTCCAGCTGGGCTTGTAAGATACATGAGACAGGCATAAGTGTCCTGACGGTAGCGTTTCAGGAGCAGATTCAGCACACGTAGCATAAAATCCGTTTTAGCACACATATAAATTCTTCATGACTGTTCTCCTGGAGCAAACCCTTAGTGCTGAAATTCCTGGGAACCTGCTGTATGTATTGGTGACCTTAAGAGCTGAATTGCAAATATCCAAAAGGCAGAGAAAAAAGCCTTTCCATCTCTCAAAAGCATCCTTGTCTACCCATGCAGAAAGGAAACAGTTTTCGCTCAGGACTCCCAAAATAGTCATGCTGTATTAATGAATTATTTGGAAAAACAGTATTTCATTGTAACTCTATCATGAGAGAAATGAATTCAAGCCAAAATAAGGGTGTGCCATGTAGTGCCTTGGCTTAACGATGGTTATGTATGCTGCGATTCTAGTAAAAGTTTTTCCTTCCCAATATTAAATATGAGCATACCCTTTCAGTGTCATAACTACTGCTGTTAGATCATTTAAGCATTGTCTCTGTCCTTGTTACATACCCATTATGTGTTTTCATAACACATGCAACGTGTAAATCCCTCTTGTGCTAAGCAAGCCCTCCAGGCAGCCTTACTTTGAGATCTACGTAATGTGTTTGTAGTCATTGTTGTTATAATGTTCTGAAATAAAAATAGATTATAAATGCATATCCGTCAGTCACAGTGGGGTGCAGGTAAGCAAGCGTCATACAAAAAAGAGTTCAAAGGGAACAAAGGTTAAAGAATGTAGAGTGTGTGACTAAATGATGGCAGGGGTACCAGACTAATGTTTTCAAACTAGGGAATTGATTTCACAAATACCTGACTGCAACCCTAGATAGATAACAATGGGGTGGAGAAAAGAATAATTTAGGGAGTGCATAGGTTGTGCTTGGAAAAAAAAAAAAGTAAAAAACGTGAAACAAATTTATATGTGTGTATTAAAACCTCTAGCAGGAGCAGTGCTGAGAAGTATAGTTTCTCAATCAGTAATGGGCTGCTCACATAATATGTCCAGTGTATAAAACTGTGGTTCACAATCCACTAAACTTACTAATAAGGAAGATTATTACAAGTTGAAAAGGTAATGGGAAAAGCCATTTGACCATGCCACAATACTGTCTATGTGGACACATCTCATACTTCCTTGGACCAGTAGAAATTTTTTTGAATCTGGCGTAATTTTTCAGTTGTTTGTCACATCACAGAAATCTCTTCTTCAGTAGGTGTGCATTATTAGACTAGCCTGTTTGGTTTCAGTGTGGTTCAGTTCTTTAGCACAGGAAGTCTTATTTTTCCTTCCCTTCTCTACAGATGGTTCGTACAAAAATGTCTAGATAAAGTTTTCTGTGGAGAAGTGTTTGTCCTTCATTATTCTCTCATAACTTATCAATGGAGATTGCTGCAGTTTATCTCTCAGAAGGAAGAAAATATGTGGACATGTTCAGCACATTAACATGAGGTTTATTTTTCTCTTCGTGACAGAATCATCTCTTTCCTCCATGTTGTGTCCAGGAACATGTAACATTTCAAATTTTCTCTTTGTAGCATAGCTTCTTGAGGAAGAACAAGCAGCTATTCTTGCTTTTTTATTTCTAACTTGAATCTTTTACATGGGAAAGAATAGAAGAAGGAAGTCCTGCTGTCCATAGCCTGGAGCTCACAATAGTGGAGCCCAGATTCTCAACAGCCCTATCCTACCTTTCATTGGGGTTTGCCAGCTGACACTGAGCGTGATAGTGTCACATCAAACAGCTGATAGCTGAGGTGGAGCATGGGCAGAGTGAGTTCACCAAAGGCTGTGTGAAGAGATCTGAGCCAGGCTGGTAATATGAGGAGAAGGGTGTCAGGAAGACACAGGGCACCTCGACATGGTAGAAGTCAACTTCATGGGCATGTGACCTGAATGTGGCAGTGGTTGTTCAACAGTATTGATTCTGAGCACACATTTTAGGGCAGTCTTGTCAGGAATCAATAATTGTTGGAGAATGTTGATATTTCCACTGAGTCCCAGTGTGCACAGTTCTTGTTGTGGTGCTTGCTACAGAGTACTGGTGATTTATTTGCTGTTAATTCCCGGCTGTAGAACAGATTATACCTGTATATAATGTATATGGTATACATTATATGATAGACATTATATCATATACTGAATGGTGATGAAGCTCCAATTTCTCTTCCGCAAAAAAAGGAAGGGAGTTATAAAATGAGGTGAACAACTTTGAACAGAGAAAAAAACAAGACCTGTGGAGGAGGTGAAGCTGTTAGCAAATTGTCTTGCTTTATTGATGAAGAACATAAGCTGTCTACGTCTATGTTTAGTCCAAATGGGCAGCTCCAACCACCATGGTCTTTGAAGGTCCCCTCCAACACAAACCATTCTATGATTCTGTGATAATTTCTGTCAGATGTGAATGAGCAGTCTAACTTAAGGTACATCATGGACTGTCTCAGAACTATGTAATGGATGTCCACCAGACAACTGAAAGAAATTAGGTGCAAAACACGTGTCCTGTACTACAGTCCTCCTTGCATGAAAAAGGTCACAGGAGCAAAGAGAAGGTGGACTTAGAATGAGAAAGGTGGCATCCAACACTCTCCTCTATCAAAATTACCTCCTCCCTAAAGAAAATGGTGTGGAATTTATTGCAGATCTGTCAACATCAAATAGAATATTTAACCAATTTCTGTCATTTTCTGTAGGTTACTTTTGAGAAAGAGTGAAATTCTGTTGGAGAAAATACAATCAGTCTTAATGGGTGTCATCCCTACGAATACGTATGGGACTTGTTCACTGTTCACAAATTTCAGGTTAAAGTAGAGACAAACCATATTGTGCAGATACTGCTACCCTGGAGTCTGATCATACTGTTCCTGAAATACGTACTGTCTCTCTTATAATTAATAAATGTAACTAATAAGAACAGTAGTAATATGAAGCTGTTTAAAAATAAAGACCCAACAAGTACGTGCTTAACGTCTTACTGGAGTCCATGGTAAACAGCAAGAAATACACCTGTCTAACTTATCTGTACTCCATTGGCTCTCACAGCATTGCATGCAGGAGCACTGAATGTCTAAGTAATTTCCAAATACCAGCTAATCAAGCTTCTCTATATTCAATAATTGAATCATTTAATTATATGTCTTCCAGTTTATTAACGTAATAGTGTTATGCATCACTGTTATTATCTTATTTTCCTTCTTCTTTGGTTTTGCAGCAGCAGTGGAACTAAAGCTCCATGTTTGGAGGTGCTTTGGTTCCACTTCCAAGTCTGGAGAGTAAGTACACCGAGTCTGTGATCAGAGCAGATCTCCATTGTTCTCCTCTGAACCCCCAATCTGCCTGTTGCAGAAAAAGAAAATGTCTCAGAGTGGATTGCTGCTTCTGCTCCATCTTTTTTCTCCCCCTCTCTCCTCCAGAGAGGATGAGGCTGCCCATTCTGCTTCTCAATGGTAGC
Organism: Ceryle rudis; assembly: GCA_033439905.1. Lineage (NCBI taxonomy): Eukaryota > Metazoa > Chordata > Aves > Coraciiformes > Cerylidae > Ceryle > Ceryle rudis. The sequence continues at coordinate 52,737 of JAAGNO010011199.1, forward strand.
CCACTGGCTTTTTCCACCTCAATGGTCCTCAAATTAAACTCTTCCGTGAAGTGATCCCAACATTTTCTAGAGGGATACTGTTTGTATACTATCTTAAGATTGGCTCCGGCCTGAATTCTAGTAATGAAAAGATCAAACAATTTCCTCATTTCCTGGCCATGCTTACCAGTAGGGTATTGGTTTGTTCTCTCTCCTGCTTATGTCTCCTATGTGGGATACAGCACAAAGCCATGAGTCTATAGCAACCCCTTTCTGTAGTCCTTCTGTAAAATGTGTGTGAAGTACCCAGCGCTGGTTTATATGAAATGTAGTGATGAGGGGTGTCTGTGCCCCTTGGTCTTTGTACCTTGCTCTTGTTTCACTCTCTTCGTCCTCATTCTGGTTCTTCCTTTTGTATGCATCTATCCATCTGTCTCAACATTTGGATTGCTCTGGTGAAATGCTCCCTACTGCTTCTGCTTTAAATGTTCTGATGGGTCAAGAATATTCTGTGCAGGTACATGACTGTACATGGCTTTCCTGCCTAGGCTGGCCCACTTAACATGTAGGTATTCATTATTTTTGTTCTCCCAGGAGCTCTTTTGACATGCTTTTTTTTTTTTTTTCCAGGGGTCAGGAACCAGCATCTCTTTAAATTTACTAAATGCAGGCCAAAGCTAGGATCTAGTTCAGAGATTTTGTGACATTTATCTGATTATATTATGTCAGGCCTCATACTTCCAGACAGGCACTTAAGCTCTTCTTCTTTTTGGTTGCTGGCATATAAAAGCAGTACAGATTGCTGTTCATGCCTGGCCTTTATGCTGCACATAAAATTACGAACATAAAGTAGCAGAGTTCAAACCTTGCATGCTTGCATGTTTCTTCAGGCAGATGGGGTAGATGGCCTCATGGGGACAATTAAAGAATAAAGTAATAAGGAAAAATGTCAAGCAGAAGGGAAAAGTATTATGCAGAACATTTCATGCAGTGATTCTGGTTACCCCAGCATTAATAATCAACTGCATAAACACATACCCACAAAATCCTTAAGCAGATTTGTATATTTATAATTTATAAACACGTATTTTCTTTGGACAGAAACCATAACTAGCTGAGATGAACATATCTTCCAGTGTTTACAGTAAAAGATGCTGGAGAAGCCAAGCACAATAAATATTTTAGTTCCATAATCTGGCTATTAACAAGGAATGTGACTACCTGCCAAATCTATTTGACATTATAAAGATTGTGGCACATAGAGAGGGGTTTTGCTTCAGTTTCTTAAACATTTAAAGGTTTAAAAGGATGGCAAAGCTATTTGTTGCTATAGACCAGCAAATCTGGGACAAAATTTTATTGTGGGTTGATTATGTCAGTGTCCCCACAGCTCATGAAAGATCCTTAAAAGAAGTGTTTGCACATCACTCATCACTTCCCCCAGGGACCGGCAGCAGACTAATTTAAAAGTAATAGTCACAGGATATTTTCCCTAAATGATGTAACTGAGAATAGCATTGTGTGTGCTAAATACAGACCCTAAAGAATTCCAGGAAGAACTGAACTGACTCTTAATTTTCAGTAAAAAAAAAACCAGAAGAGTAAAGTTTGAGTGCCCAATTATGCTCTGACTGAAGTAGATGGAAAAATTCTAAACAACTTCAATGGAAGGATATTAATGTGGAATAAAATTTTAAGTTTATCAGACATTAATCCATAAATATAAATCTTGATCACATCAGTAGGGACACTGATGTGTTGAAAGGTGAGCACATATGGAAAGGGTGATTGAAGTGCAATTACTTTTCTGTTTCATGAGCGTGATCTATCCTACTATCAGGTGAAAAAAATATACCGTCTCTTAATGCTTTGAACCAGATTAGTAACATATATAATATTTTTAGTAAGAGTTTGCATGTGCTCTAACATTTTTATTATGTTCTTTGTTCTTTTGATTAATAGATGCTAGCACATTTCTCTAGGATACAGTGAATAAAGAAGCACCTGGTTCAAACATGCTGAACTACTACAGGAAATAAGTAGCCTAAAAGAGAAACAGGAGAGCCATTAACCACTGAAAATAAATGCGCTTCTTATCTGGTGCTCTAATGCACTATATATTACACGCTAAAAGCTGTATCACTTGGCACTCAAGCCGGTATTTCTTGATCTTAAAATGCTAATGTAAAATGTGTTGGTTCTTGAAAATAAATCCCTTTTCTACTGCTAACGCTAACCAAATTTCCTGATTTTTACTGGACAATTCCTACAAAATCTTTCATCAGAAAGAGGCGGCAGCTGACACATTATCCATCACTACAGGCACCCTTCTACAGGTTGGAGTCCCCAGGTGAACTGGTGGAAGGATGACTCAGCTCTAGTCATGTGACATTGCTAGGCTGTCACTTCCTAATTTTACTCTTTTTGCTGATCATCTCCCTCTCTTTTTGCTTCCCATTTTAAAGCTTATTGTTGTTGCCTAAAACCAGCTCCCTCTTTCCTCTACTGTGATCTCTTCCATTCACTTTCAAATTTGCCATTGATCAGTGTGTTGCCTGGAGAAGATCACGTGTGCATGGTGGCCAGTAAGTTCTTCATGCTGGACCACTTGTGCTTTAGTACTGGACAAAGCTCTAGAGGAGCAAAGAGAAGAAATGGGTCTAGTAAATAGTGATTGTTCCCCAAATCCTTAACTCATCTGGTGTCTGTTTGCATTAAGGTATAACTGAAGAGCAGAAAAGGAGGGTGTGTCTTTCAATGGACTACCGTGTGCTTTGCTTACAATCAAATCTGCAAAGGGAAAGAGAAGATTCGTTTGGGGTTTTCTATCTCACCTTCTCAAGCAGAGTTTTGCACTGCCAGGTTAAGGCATGCTGTCTTGGAATCACCATTGCTGTATTTCGGGCTTGAGTTGTCAACAGGTTTGAGATGGTAGTGACCAACAGCCAAAAGGGTAAATTGCTTGAAGCTGGAGGTCATCTACAGTTTTTTTTCGCACACGTGTATGCTTTCATCTTCCAGTGTTAATGTCAACTATCTTATTTGTATGCTTTGTCCTTCTTTTTGCTAAAGTCATTTAAAAACCAGAACACACATATTCAGAACTATAGAAACAGCTATTCAAGAGAAAACAGATGGCCGCCGCTTCTTGGAGGTTTGAGGAGATGTATAAGCTGTGTCAGAGCTGTGCTGCTGACTTTTAAAGGCAGGGTGCCAATGTAAAGCAATGAAAAGCAATTCAGATTTTTTGCTAAAGCTTTTACTGTGTTTCCCTACAGCAGCTTGCAAACCTGCAGTCCTTTTCCAATTCTTTACAAGCACTCTGTGCACTGCTATGCATATGAATTTTTCTCCTTAATATTAGATGAGAATAATCTCATATTTGCAAAGAAATGGAGGTAGTAAACCTTATGTTCTAGATACTTTGGCAGGAGAGCATACCTCATGAAAAATACCAAGCTTTGAGAAGTATAAGCAATAAGGGAATTTTCATATTCTAGTTCTGTATAAGTTAGCCTCAGAGCATCTGTCTCGCTGTGCCTTAGCTACTACAGCTAATGACCTTGGGAATACAAGAATTTCACTGAAGTTTTTTTTAATTTATACTTCTACTTTTTTGTTGGTTAAAAATCATCTGGTTGATAAGGATTGAAGTTAATAGAGATAAGTGGTATGACACTTTTCTTAAAATACTGCCCAGAGTTAGGAGTATCACAGTAGGAGTGGGAGAAAAAAGAAATAATTTTCTGTCCCAGCTACTGTATGTGTCTGTCTCATCCTTCTGGAAGACGCAATGGGTGGGATGCATGGTGTGGTTCCTCCATGTACGTGGGCGTTGCACTGGAAATTCTCATTCAGAAACCATTATTGCTGCAGGTGTTTTAGTGATGTCCAAGTATGTGTTAGCAGCTTTGGAGATGAGTGGTCCCTGAGGGTTTTCCTTTGGCTTCTATACAAATATAAAGTAATTCTCATAGCTAAGGCTCTTATCCAGCATGAAGTTGGAGTTTTCAGAAGCAGGGCTAATTATCAATTTATTCGCAGAAGAAAAACCTGACATTTCCAGCATGAATGTTACAGTGCTGAACGTTGCAGAAGAAATGTAGCCAGGCTGTTTGCCAAGCCCCATAGCTCTATTCTGTAGCTGTTTTCCAAAGGCTATGGTACAAATGCCTTGCACAGTTGACACAATTTTCATCTGATTGAACTGCTATGGACAACTATCAAAGGAATGTATTTGAATGAGACTCCAATTAAATGCTCTTATGTTGACATACTTGCTTTCGATAATAGCTACTGCTAAGCATTTCTTTTTTTCTGTGTCAGAATGAAAGTAAAGACAGTCCAGAAAAGCTAAGCAAAGCTGTTTCAGCAGCCCACTCTGTGGAATACTATGCAGTTGGGTTTCTGTTTCAAAGAGGTGCCACAATTATTTTTTGCATAAATATTTAGATAGTTGTATGTGCTGAGAAATAAAGACTATTCTAGATGTGCAGTTGGGTAGGATGTCCCTCTAGAATATCACATTCCACATGGTTTAGTTTTTGTATGTGTCATAGCAGTTACAAAACACTACACAGTTCGTTCCACTAAAAAGGCTTATAACGTTAATCCTGAACTTGTCCCTTTCTGTTGGCAACTAATTTCCTGATGCTTCATGGGAAAATCTCTCAAATTACTTCTGGGTTTCATTTTAGAAGCGTTCTGTTCAGATGTTATCCATCTACCTCTGCATCCCTGAATTACTATTTTTAGTGCATTGTAATTCTGTCAGAACGGTGTCTTTGCAAGCAACGTTGTATTCATTACTTTTGGATAAGCAATGTGTATGAGTATCAAGAGGCAAATGTATGTTTCAGTTTTTGCATGCCTTTTTCTAATGATTCCTTTCTAATTACAGAGCAAAGAGATTGCGTTTCAGCTTCATGAAGACTTAATGAAAGTTCTTAACGAGCTTTACACAGTAAGTACAGTTACTTAGTTTATCTTATACAAATTCCATATTGAACTTCTTCTATAAGCTTAAAGTGTCCTTTTATCTAGCAAGTTACTCCCCAGTGTAGATGTTTATTTTTGTCTCTTTACACAAGTCTAAATTCTCTTGGAAAGACTACTCACTTGTTTACGATACATATGCTAATGCTTTCAGGATTAGTCTTTACTTTCAACCCTTTTTCCCCTCAGACTATGCTATGGCAGTTTATTAAAAGTTTTGTTGATTATTAATGAGGTGTTTCTACTCAGAGCTTACCAGAGCAAAGCTTCTTCCTTGTCTGCCTTGATTTGTCCGTGCTGTCATCTGCTTGTTTGACTCATGGACTACAGTCACTAAAAACCAGTAAATGTTACTTATGTTCCCTCTCCCTGGCTGAGATAAGGAAAAGAAAAGAAAAATAGAAAAACAGAGGGCTGTGTAGCCTTTCCATACCAGCCACAGAGCTCAAGAAAAATACTCTTAAGTATTCTGGCAAGCTGCTGCTAAACTGCCAGAAAATCTCAGAGAAAGTCCCTCTGAACTTATTTTCCTCTTTGAAACTCGTGTACACACCTTTTTCCTAGAGGACGAGATCTTGTCCGTCTGAAAAACATTTCCCAAAATATTTTTTGAGGGAATATGTTCTAAGAAAGAAGAAAACAACAATTGCTCTTTGTTTTAACATAGCTATGCACCAAAGAGGAGTTGGTGACATACACCTCTTACATAAGTCTGTTGATTCCTGATGGCTGAGGAAGTCGTACACCAAATTCTCCCTTCTGTCTGGAAGAACTGGAACATCTATGCTACAGAAGCCTGCATAACACTCTCTAGACTGCTCCCTTCTTTATGCTAAAGATTTAGGGGACCAGGAAAAAACCACCACTATATCTATATCAAGAAACAATTTGCAAATTTGAGGAATGTTTAGGAAGATATCAGAGACCATCTCTCCTTGGGGAGAGATCAGTCAAATATTGCTTCTGTGCATCTTGTCTGGTTTTCTTTTGACCTAGGGTAAATTGTGCACCCATCAGTGTGTTCCAGTTGTAGTCACTTGAAGGTCTGAAGAACATTTGAACTTGAGAACGATTTAGGTGACGGAAAGAAGATCCAAAGAAATTTAGACCTATCTCATTGCCCTGGGGTTTTTTGGACTGTAGTTAAGGATGCAGATTCTTAAAACCTACTTAAACCTTTTGTTGTTTGACTGATTGATTTTTGTAGTGTTTTTTTGTTGGATTTGGTTTTTGGTTTTTTTTTTGGGGGAGGGCTTTTCTTTAGGGCTTTTTTTTTTTTTCTGAAATCACTACTCATTTTGTAGGGTGTGATAGTGCAACACCTTGTTGGCCGAGGCCTGTAGTCAATGAAGTATGCTGGGATCAGCCTCTGTGAAACAGCGATGGCCACAGACAGGTCACACAGCTGCAGGGGATCAGTGACTGTAGGAGCCATTGCACAAGTGGGCCTTCTGTGGTCAGTAGGCCCTGAAGATACCATCTTGTTTCAATTAAACAGTTGCATAACTGCAGTGCCTGGTGAGGCGCTGGATTAGTGCCTGTGCTCCCAAGGTAGGAAAACAGTGAAGCACGTGCAGAAATACTTTGCTGAATCACCAGGGCAGATCTGCAGTACTGGATTTTTGTATTTTCACTCTTTTTCTTTGCGCTAGTATGATTCCCACCAATAGCTACAGACTTATTCAGGTATTAACCTACATGTTACGGCTTCTAGTGAATGCTAATTCTTTTCTCAGAATTCAAGACTTTTGTAAAATAGGAAGTTTTTTGAACTTAGTGGAGTATGCAGCATGTGCACAATTTGAATTAGGCTACTGATGCAAAATGGTTTCTTGGAATGGAAGTTACTTCACCTAATTTCCAGGCATCTGCAGTGTAGGTATAAATATCTTAGCTTGCCATCTGTGTTCCAGTTATAGGCACTGGAAATTTAATATGGGGAGATTGAGCCTCTTTGATCATATGCAAGCATCTGCAGCAGATGAAATGATCTACACCATTAACACCATTGTCCAGCTTTTCATTGATTGCAAAGGAAATGGTTGGATGTAGATGCTCATATTTAACCAGGTACAACCCATGCTTCAGAAGGTGGCAATATGGTGCAGAATAACATCAGTTCCATTGACTGCATCCTTAGAATGTTAATCAGCGTATCTGTGTAATATATATGCTTGCTTACATAAAGGTAGAAAGATATCTGGCGATGTGTAAACCTCATGCATATGTTTTTCATTCTGTGTGACATTTACTGTTTACAGAACAAGATCACAGTGGCCTTAGCAAAACAAGTATCTACCATTTTAAAATCTGGGTGGTATGTTTCTCAGTCACTTACAAAAAGAAGTCATCTTCCTCTTTGCCCCATGATTTATGGAAAGGAAAAAAAGTAAATTCAGTCTTACTTTTGTGAGATAAATCTTTGTATCCAAAAGAAAGAAAATTAAAGTCACTGAATAATACACTAATGTTGAAGTCTCTCCCTATTACTCAATTCTGTTTGGTTTTTTTTAAAGGAATGGTACATTCATGGAGTGTAACTGTTAAAATGTGAAGCCCTATTGGAGTTTTAATACCTCTAAAGCTTTTGAGTGAAGGGAAAGTATTGGAGCTTTTAATGAACTGAGGGTGTGTATGAAGAAGTCTTTAATATTCTGCTTACTTCTTATCATGATTCCTTATCTTACAAGAAAGGTTTGTAAATTAAGGTCACCCTCCAGAAATAAAAAGCAAACAGTCATGCGTAAAAGTGTGTTCTAGAGAAAGAGAGAAGGGAACTAACATCACTAAAAGCTAAAATAGTAGAAGATGTTTGTGCTGAAGCACAGTGGGTGTATAGTCAATCTAAAGAGATCTCTTATTTGTTACCCCCTCAACTTCTGAGGTGAGGAGTAGGTTCCTTAGGCAAATGTATTCAGGCACACACAGTAGATCTGCAGCTCCACAGTAACTCTTCCAAGCAAACATGTTCACTAACAAGGTTTAAGACATTGCTTGAGTGGATTTCCCTAACACTGTGGGGTCAGGGGCTGGATTAAATGCTTGTTCCAAAGCCAAATGATGAGAGACTCTACCCACCCATCGCTAGCATGCCAGCCTGACTTGAGGCTTCAGGACACCTGCTTTCAGACTTCTCAAGCACCAGGTATCTTGAACCCAGTTTATCTAGAATGATGCAGAATAAATGGGATATTTAAAGGACTTGCTACTGATTTGGTCCAAATATTTTCAGTGGACATATTCTAACACAGCCTACTAAGTATCAGAATAACAACTGACTTTTCTTCAGGTGACAGTGCTGTATCAGGTGTCCGGCTTGTGTGTCATAGCAGGTGCCAGGAAAAAAGGTGACTTTGGGACCCATCTCTGAAAATTTAGTCTTGCACTGCTGCCTCAGAAAATAATTTTTAACCTGTTCATAGGGCCAGATCTAAAAACTGCTGTAGTTAGGGAGTTGTGTCCATTGGTGTTGACATTTTTTAGATCAAACAAGTGAATAAGCGGTGCTGTAGATTTGCAAAGAAGAATTTGTAAGAGAAGAAAGTAAGAAATTACTGAGGAATTGAAGAGACATGCCACTGTCCACTAAGAGTGGATTTTCAATTAAAAAAACTTTCTACCTTTCTGCTCAAATATGTTTTTTAACTTCTGAAAGTTTGAACCTATGCCTTTAGAGAGAGAGAGGGAGACTAGAAAGCATTCTGGCTGCTTATTTAATGTGGAAAAGCTCACAATTACAATGAAATATCAAAAAAAAAAAAAAAGAAAAGAAAATAATCAGACATTTAGGAGTATTTGGAGCTAAAATACCTTGTATTATCAGGCGAAATACTGGAATATGAGAGTAACGTCTGAGTGATTGGGAACAGTAGGAAACAGAAAGTAGGTAGAGTTTTTTCTTGCTGTGGTGGGAGATCTCCACTCAATTCATTTAGGGATGAGGACATATTTATAAATGACCTCTAAAGGAGTTGTGGGGGATCAATGAGATGAAGAGCTTGCTAAAAATATAGAGCTGTTCCAGTAACTTATTAGACAAGGGTAAATGTTGGAGAAAAGTGATGCACATCACAACAATACATCTTCATGCCTCCCACTTGGCTTTCCAAATTACTCCTGCTGGCATCACACTTTTCACAGTCAGTACAAATGTGAGGCTTTCAGGAAAATTAGAGAGAGTCCAAAGCAAACAGTTTAATACTAAATAAGACAGCGCTGCTGTGCCACTTGCATTTTCCATTCCTTTATCTTACTCTTTAGAAATCTTGGCTGTTCGATTTCTCGAGGTAGTTCTGCCAGATTTTCTTTTTTTCATTGCTGAAATAACACATAATCTGGATTCTCTATATAAAAGCTAAGTCCAATTTACTGTAGCACACCAGAGATCTGAGAAGGTGAAACTGGTAATTTTGTACTGGTAGTAACATATCAGTGACAATTCCTGGAACCACATCAGAGGTTGGTTTGGAAGTGAACAGGATGCTGAAAACAGCTAATGCTGAGCCTACCTACCTGCTAGAGGCCACTGATTTAGTAAAATTGTTATAAGATTTTACTTATTTCTTGGGGAAAGTACTAACTAACCTGATTTAATGAATCCCTTGCAAATCCACCTTGTGGTAAGAACTCACAACTTAGCAGAGACAATTCAAAAAAACATGGTAATTGCAACAGGGCTGAACTATGGTTCCATTAAATGCCTATTTCCTGTGAAACACTACGAAAAAGAAGAAATGAAACACTATGAAAAAGAAATATGCATGTAGAAAAGGAAAGCCAGTGCCTCACTACAGTTCCTCTCTTGGTAGCCCACAGAAGTTCAGCACTAATTACTGTCTTTGCTCAGATAACAACTGTGGGTTTAAATTAAATAATTATCAAAGGATTTACTCTAATGTGCCCTTCCCTATGATAAGTACTATCTTCTGCCCTAAGCTTACTTGCTGAGCTCTTAGGAATGATGCTGAAAATTGGCACACAAAATGAGACATTTATATCACTAAGTGAACAGTCTGTCACCTACAAGTGGGAGAGTACATAGTTTGGGTAGCATAATCTTTTTCATCTGCTTGTAGTCTGACTTAGTTGACAGAAATATATATTTGAATGAAATATCACTGGATCTGCAGAATAAACCTCCTAAATTAATAGGAGATAAACTCACCATTTAATTGTAGAAAGGGACTAGTATGCATTTAACAATGCTTGTTCACTACAGCAGAGAAGTGCAGCATATACAGCATATGTCATGACAGTTCAGCATCTGCAAAATTATGACCTTGCTCTCTCTTTTCAGTGCATACTTGATGGCTGATCAATAAGCACTTTGGGGACTAATCAAAGTCAGTTCAGTGATGGATACTCTCACAGGATAGCCTATCATTCAACAGTTTGGTGGACATTTAAGAAGCGGTATTGCTTATTTCAACAGATTACTTGCTGTTTGAATAACAGATTTATAGATCTGTGGATCTCAGAACTCTTCATGCAGTAAGTCTGCTTCCAAGTGTTAGGCAAACCTGTTGCTGTCTTTTACAGTACCTAACAGATTTTTTTACACTCTGAGGAGAAAAGATGGCATAATGTTAAGGGAGAGAGCACGCAAATTCTAAGCTAATTTATTGAGGAAGCATGCACTGAAATACTTGGAAACCAACTCCCTTGCTTATTCCCATTTATTTTACATACGTGTCTGTCTAATGGCTGCTGCTGCAATATCAGCTCTTAAAAAACACTGACAAACCATGAAAAAGGCTGGAGCTGTCAGCTTTCCCCAGAGGCTTGCAAATTAATGATGTCACTAGCGCATGAGATAAGCAATGCTGTCAACATAACAAACTGGGCAGGAGTCAAATGCATAGGCTAATCATTGCTCTGTACATAGCCTGTATTGATTTCTAAACCAGCATGGCTCGGCTAGGACACACAGGTAGTTGTCCAGCCCTGAGCATTCTGCCAAAGGGAGGGCTTCTTTTTCTATTTTAGTTATCTTAGAAATAATTTGTACCAAGAACTCTTGCTGAGTTTGTTACGAGTATATGGATTTTAAGTAGACTTCTCAATTCTCCATAGACACTGTGAGCTCCATGTCCTCACACAAAATTTAACTTTCGATCAGCGTATAGTGAAACACTCTGGATTTGGTAGTGGCGTGCTGCAATCAGGCAATGAGAGGAAGAAACACTCTGGTGATGTGAGGTTAGCGGAGTCAGCATGGAGGCATCTGAATCTCTTGGTGAGAGCTGGTAGAGATACACTTCACTTAACAAGGATGGAAGGTGAAATGTCACAGCCGCTGCAGGACATCTATGCCTAGTCCACCGCCTACATGGCACTCAGAAAAAATGCTTCAAAAACTTCAGTGCTTACTGTTTTTGTCAAGCAGAACAAATCTTTGCTTCACCACTTAAGTCAAATGCTTCGTGATGTGCAGTTAGGAAACTGAGACTTTATTATTGTTCCAGCTTTGCAGGCAGAGAAACTGAGACAGTACAAAAGAAAATAACTTTCCCAAGACATGTGAGTTGTCCTTGCTGGACCAACTAGAAAGCCTCTGGAGCTAACACAGAACAAAAGATAAAAAAAAATAAAAGCAAACATCTGTAGACCTCTGTAAAGAAGCACTCCAAAAATTGAATAAAAAGGCCAGAAGAGAAATGCACAACTTTATTTTTATTTTCTTCTTCCCATCATTTTTAATAGAGCCATATCACTTTCTGTGCTTCTTAGGTTTGTTTTATAAACCATTTCTTTAAGTAAAGTCCATTTCTTCTCTTTTCAGGAATTCTTTCCATGGGGTTATACGAGTTAGACTCCCCAGGTACAAATTACTGACAACTTTAGAAATGCCTTGGGTAACAGTGCCGGATATAGAGAGCTGAACGTGCCATTTGTTTAAGCTGAGAACCGTGCAGATGCTGGCTCTGTAGTCTTGCCTTCTGTTCCCAGCTTGGCATGTTTCATCTTCGGGTTTTTGCCTCATCCACATAGGCTGTCAGCTGCTGGGGCAGCAGCTTTTCCCAGTGGGTGTAGGCAGTGCTGTTATAGCAGCAGCAATAACTCTAAGCCCTATCCTGGGCAGTTTGGCTTTTTCAGCAGAGAGCTGTAAACATGTTTTAAGAAATAAAAATTAGTCCAGTCTTTTCGAAGCGTGTCTCCAACTGGTTTACCTTACTACAGGTAGTTAGTGAAGAGTTGCCTGTTTCAGTTTGTAACATCAATCCTATTTCAGTGGTATTAACAGCATGGGATCGGTATTAAATATTGGCATACACAGTTACAGTGTATAACATATGCATAACATCCATGGTTATGCAAAATGGCAGCTCTCTAAAAGCTTCTTTCTTTCTGTTGCACGAGACTTTAAGTATGCATTATGTCAGCCATCACCTGGCGTGGTGTGCAGTAGGTTTGTGCAGATCCACGCTAAGCCATGCTGCAGCAAATTTGCACTATCTAACTTTAGTGTCCCTGGTGTTGGCAATCTCTGGATGCTCCTTAGGCTGGCCGAACTACTCCATTACAAAAAATACTTCTCTCCCTAGGGGAGATTTCAAGGCAGCTGCCCAGTCTAGTCTGTCTCCTGCATAATTCACACAAAGGTCTGCTGAGGGAGGAACAGCCCATTTGATTCCTCCCTGGCTGTGTCCTTTGGAGGAGATGTGAATGGCTTGCATGGCCTCAGCCCAAAGATAACATCTGCAGGCAAGAGCTCTGGCACCCTGTGAAGAAGAGAGGAGGCCGCCCTCCGCCTGAGGATGCACGGGAGCTTTGTTCCTTGCTTGAGACTTAAGACAAAAAAAAAAAAAAAAGAGCTTTCTTTGTTGGAGGTGAGCAGAGACAGCCCTCCCAAGCAGAGGTGGGTGGTTTGTAGTCACTTGCTGCCCACTACACAGCATTTCAGCTGCGGCTTTTCTTGCTTGAAGAAGAAAGGGAAGACTGGATTGAATCAGTCCTTCTCCCTCTTCATGGTCTGTGCAAGCACGTATTTGCAGGCTAGCAGCTCAAGCTCTTGGCTACAGAGTGAGCATATGTGTAGTGGGAAGATAATGGTATTAACTCGGGGGCTATGGGGAAAGCATCTTCACAACTTATTTATCTCCTAGCTCCTTGTCCAGCTCTCATCTGGTTTTTATGTCACGCCCAATCTGCTGGCTGTGCAGTTGGGAGCCACTTCTTTCCAGGCTGTGGTCAGCCATCCAGCTGGCTGGAGAAGTGATCCCAGACAGAAGCTTCCCATTACCTCTGCTTCCTTCCCTTTCCTCGGTGCTGAAGGGGTCCTGCTTTCAAACATTCAGTGTCCACAGCCAAGCTGTTAACTTAGCCCTGAAGAAGTCAGAAAGATGTGGCACTGATACATATTTTGTTTTATTGCTCCTTATTTCAGGCTTTCATTCAAAGACAAGAATCATGAAGTTTAACAAGAATTTTGCTCTTTCCTATTGGAGCAATGAGGGGAAAAAAACCATCCTCATTGGCATACTATTAAATAAATCAGAAAAGAAAGATGCAATCAGAAGTCCTCAATCTCTGTTGGCAAAGAAACTTATCCAAGGTCCATTTTTATAAGAGGACACTTATCTCAAAGACCCTGTGATTTTTCTGTAGATACCTTTATATTTTCCTTTTCTCCTAATTCGCCATTGACTCTTGCCTTTTGCAGGTCATGAAAACATACCACATGTATCATGCAGAGAGCATCAGTGCAGAAAGCAAACTGAAGGAGGCAGAGAAGCAAGAAGAAAAACAGATTGGGAGGTCAGGAGACCCTGTTTTTCATATTCGACTAGAAGAAAGGCACCAGAGACGGAGCTCTGTGAAAAAGATTGAAAAAATGAAGGAAAAAGTAAATAGTGCTTTTACTTAGCTTCATTTGGAGTAAATTCAGTGCATTTCGGACATTTTTTAGCATGACATTAGACAGAGAAGTCCATCTGAGAAATAAAATTAAATAAGGTACCCATAATAAGCTAGCCGTGGGTTATAGGTAACTTAACTGCAGTTTAAAGAGCGGAATATTTTATTCTCAGTATAATTCTTACTGTGTGGTTTGTCTCATTTGAAAAAAAAAATACTAAGTTATCACTTTGTTATGTATATAACAGGCTGGCAACTAAGAAGTATTCTTGTAATAGGGATATGTGCTGGAATTGTTACCATTTCTGCTACATACCAAAAATGAAGTAATTCGAATGCATTAACATACAATCTTTTTCCTAGCGTCAAGCAAAATATTCTGAAAACAAGCTGAAATCTATCAAGGCCCGTAATGAATACCTGCTCACCCTTGAAGCAACCAATGCTTCTGTTTTCAAGTATTATATTCATGACCTTTCGGATTTAATTGATGTAAGTATTGGCCCGGTTGTTTTTATGTTTATTCTGCTCAGGACCAGATTTGTTTTATTGTATTTTTTTTTTCAGAGGGAATACATCGGTCCTAGGGCTTGTCTACAATACACTTATCATTTATAACATTGTACGGTATAATCAGCGGATTTTCCCTGCAACTTTCTATTTCACAAAATGAAGTGCCAATAAAATGCTGAATTCATTCGTTTGAAGTTAGGCCAATAGGTTTTCTCTGCATATGGCAAGAGAAAATATGACAGGAATAACAACAAAAAAAAATGTACATTTCTGTTTTGTACTATAAAAGGTTTTCTGAGGTACAAATATTTTTTATAAGATAAGCTTCATCAGCGGGCATCCAGTAATGGTATTTTAACTCAAGACTTTTTCTCTGTGTCTTCAGAATCATTTAGGTTCATTCATTTAGTCACTAAATCAAATATACAGTGCTTTTTATTCTTATTTCATGTAGCTTGCAGAACAGGCACTATCAGTGCTATACTCTGTACTATGTACATAATTGTTACTGACTTTCATTAAGTTATTGATGTGAGAAAGTTCTAGAAGACGGAGGTTGTACACTGATGTTGGCTTGTAGTAGCATTTGTTCTCCAGAACCTATAGTATTAACATCTTCAGATGAGGGAGGATCCCACACTCTGTCATGTCCCACTGTCTTTGTAAGCTGACCACACACCTGATAGGGAAAATTTGGAGACAGCAAACAGAAGCTCAGGATTATTCATTGACTAGCAATGTAGTGTTAAATAAGTCAGTGTTCCATATGAAATGCTCAATATTTGAATATGCTTCCTACTGCAACAGTAGCATTTGTTATTTACAGTAATAAATAACATTCACATACAGTCATTTCTGGTGGAATGTTCGTCACAAAGGTAAGCCGTCTAAGCTCTGGTTTGTAATACAGTGTAAATTAAGGCATCATTTGATGAGACGTTTCTCATTTATACTGTCTGGAGAAGCAGCAATTTTTCCCTTCTGATGGAGAAGGGGAAAAATGCCTTTTTGAGACAAATAGACTAAAATAGCTGTGAATGTGTTTTATTTCACATTTTTTAAATGTTGAGAGTTGGTTTTCTTTGACATTTCTGTTTTCCTGTTATTTATAAAATATTGCCTGATTTTGTTCTAAATTTTTCCTTTTCCCTTTCAACTTTTTTCTCTTCAAATGATTTTGCTCCTTTTTTTCCTTGCTTCTTTCTTATAAGAGATGGTCATGTATCCTTTTTTGTATTTTCAGTATTTCTTGATGTCTCTATCTCAACATCTCTTCTTCCTCTTTCTGCCCACTGTTGCATGTCTTCTCTCTTTTGACTTCTGTTTTATTCTGCTGTATATTGTCCCTGCCTTATCTACACCCATGCACCTGCACATCCTGCTTCACCCACCTGGCTCACCCAGGCAATGAAAGCATCTGCCAGGATCCCAATACAGAGATGATCAGGGCCAAAAACAAGGGACAAGCAGCATAGCTGCTTGGGTCCCACCCAAGTGAGAAGCTGTCCCTACCTAATGGTTGTTTTTCCTGATACTGTTCAAAGAATGATGGGACATGTCTGATAAATGTAGACTTACAAGTTCTACTTGACTGATGGAAGGAAGAAAAGGTCATTTTTCCCTCTGTTCCCAGCAGCCCCATCCCTTCAGAAGCTGGAAAGGTGCTCATTTTGTCTTCTCTCCTACCTTCCATTTTGGAGGTCAAATATCCCACTGAATGTCTCCAGTCTGTGTTTCTACTTGGTCAAAACTTTCTTAGGTTGGAAAATGCACCTGATTCTTACCCATTTCATTGATGTCCACAGAGGTAGCCATAGTGGTGAAAGCTGAAGGGAGGATGCACCCCCTTGGAGAATTGTGAGGGGAGGAGAAGTTAAGCTCTCTGTGCATAGATACGTGAAGACAACACTCTTTGGAGTTAGTGTATTTCAGGATATTTACACAACCACAAAGACTAGAGCTTTCTAACTGCTAGCGTTTAGTAGAAATCTACATTCTACAATATTTAGTAATGCAGGTAAACAATACCTACTTCGCATGGCTTTTTCCAAGCTGTGGACCAATGCAAGCAGTAACATTCTTTCGGCAAAATGGCTTTAGAAATTACTCTTCCCTAAGGAATTTAAGTGGAAAGTCTAGCTGCCCTTTGCATCACTGTTTTGTAAGAGAAGGCTGTAAACATGTGCAACCAGAATTTGTTTCAGAGCCAATTTAATCCGATTGTGAGCTTGTTTAAATGAAGTGTCTTTCAGACATTTGTATTCAATTAGGATATGCAGTGAAAGCGTTGGTATCTAGACATAGTGTTTACTACTTGACAAAGGAAATGCTTTTTCTAAATGCAAGAGTCTTGGCAAGATTTTGGGGTTATATCATAGGAATGTGAGACAGCTTCCCACTGGCCATATGTTGCAACAGTCCAGACTATCTATCTCATTCTGTAAATCTATTAATGTAATGGTATGATTTGGAGTTCTCAGAGCAGTGGTGACAGTTTCACTCTTTGCCCTGACAAAGTAGAGGACTTTGTCCCAATCTACCTGCCTGTCTTTCCGTGCTTGCCTTAGCTTTGTCTTTGCCTGTACAGAAGGGGATTAATTCTCCTCTATGTGTGAACTCCAGTTAACATGGACGGGATTTAGATCTCTCTAAGCTGTTGGTGTTGCCTGTAAATGAAACTGAATGTTTTCTTACATTAATGAAAAATAAGCCTGGTAAAAATGGGATAAATTTATGAAGGAATGCAGTCAACTGTTCAATATATTTTTTTGTAACAAGATTGGGGAGGATTGTGGGATATTTTTTTTAAACAAAATATTCATAGTGTTTTCATCTGGATTCCATTGCAGCTTGATTTGTGAGACTCATATGGAAAATCCTAAATTGCAGTTCCTCAGCTGAACTCAGTCTGAACTGTTGAACTTGTTCTTTTCATTAACAAAGCTCAGAGCTTCTGACTTAAAATGATGATGTGTTGTTCATCTTAAGCTCTTGTGATAAAAGCAAGATAAAAATATTCCTGGAGTCTTAGCTGGATGTTTTAATGCATTTAGTGAGCTGAGGGTTGGGACTAGCATTTGCAAAGAAGTAGAGGGATGAACAGGATTTGATATGCACAGTATATTTCTGGCTCCTGAATATTGTGCTAGAGGAATTTGAAATTTCTGTTGAATATTTCTTCTCTGCTGACGATATAGTAGGATCTAGTTCAAGCAGAGGACATAATTAGTTTTTTTCTTTATTAGTATTATGTAAAAAGTAGCAAAGATTACTTTTTAGCTGAATTAAATAAGCTTTATCTATTTTGTAGAAATTATTCTTTTAAAGACTGGGTTTCAGAAGAGTAGCAGAGTACAGTAGACCCCTCCTAATCTGATTGTTAATACCAACATCTGTCTGTGTGGCACAAACTATTGCTCATGTACTTGAAGTTTTCCATGTAATTGGGTTTATCAGATTTATCTGGGTATAAGAAGGAGGTAGGAACCTTTTGTCAGATTTACCATGCACTCATGATCTGCTGCTAGAATGAATAAAATATTCATGTGTTGGTCTTTCTTAGAGTGGAGTTTCTGAATCTCTAATTGCAGTCTGCATGCTCTGGATGGTTAAGAAGTTAGGGAACATTTAGCTATTAAGAAATTCATTTATTCTGTAAAGGTTCATTGTTAATCATTCATAGAACCAAGTTTAAAGTGTGTGCAGCTCACAATCTTTATTACATAAGTTCTCATAAATATGGTACGTACAGCCAGATCCCTTTGATTTGAATGTTGATGTCCGTGCAACAGAATGATTAGAAAGTGACTTATTCAGAGGTTAAGGCTTTTTTTTTATGAATTTATCTTTCTGTTGCTGTTAGAGTTTTATTATTGTTCCCAAAATGAAATGAAGAGCAGCTTGCTTGTTTGGTTGAAGCTCTGTGCTAAGCATTACAGTTTGTTTTGTTCAAGCCTAAATATACTCTGGGGAGCAATAAAGACAGTAAATGCTCTTGAGACTGCTTCAGATTTAATTCCAAATAAGAATAAAATGCAAATTACTAAATTAATTTTTCACACATATCCCAAACACATCACTCATCTCCCTTCACTTTGCCCAGCCAAAAGACTTTATTAATCCAGAAATGCAATCAAACTCATAGTCTGTGACTTCATTCTCTCATTTCTCATCTTCATATCTTGCTGCACCAACTGACTTCTCATCTCTCTAACCCACAGATTGATAGCAGATCTCATCAGCCATCCATGCTGTAGCTTTGGTGTGCTGATTAGTGAACCTCAAAGATTCATCTTTATTTTGGCTAAGAAAGTGGCTGCTCACGTTAACTTTCCAAATCTTTCTACATATCTGCAGGTTTTTCTGAAAATATGTATACATGCTTGCGTGTGTGTATCTACATACATATGTATTTCTTTGCAGCACCGGTGGGTTTGTGATTTTTTTTGCCAACCGTGGTCAAACAGGATGTGGTGAGAGCGGCAGTTTAGTGGCAGTACCTTAAATTTTTAGTCTTACTAATGAACAAACACCCAAAGTACCATCTCCATTATAGACAACTCTCTTCCTAAACCTTCTCTAGTACTAGCACATTAAAAAGATACTCTTCTTTTTGAGTAGCCATGAGTTGATATTATGACAGAGCTGTTCTCCAGTTAAAATCTTCTCTATCTCTGAATTTTAGAGAAAGTGAACTGTAGTCTGGCAGCAGTAAGAGTTGTGATGTCTAATGAGTGTTTATTTTTTGCTTTTAAAAAAATTACTTCCACAAATTCTGTTTTACTTAAATCATTGAAGCAAAATTCCATTTTCAGGCATTTGAAATTCCACTGAAAGAGCCATTGGTGGTAAAAGGCATTAGTTCAGATTCTGGATTTAGTTCCTGTTTGCTCTGCTGGTATTGGCACTTCAAGTAAATGCCTTAGTCTGGCAGGATACTCTGCTTCACTTGAAGAATCCTTCTTCTCGGCTGAGAAGACATATTTGTTCAGCTGCCATCACCTGCAAAAGATGGCCACAGTGGTAGTTACTGAGTAGATTAAAGTTAAACAATTAGGTTCTTGGTACTGTCACAGCAGAAAGGCTGCAATCTTATATTCCAGCTTGTAAAAAAAGCTGCATCAGAAACCCATACAGGTCTAATTATGAATCAGTAAGCTTTCTATTAATATTCAGATTAATCCTCTAGAGCCAAAATTTAGGCTCTGGATGTCTCTACTTTTATAACACATGGATGGCTAGCCATGCTGAACCTGGCAGTGCCCTTTATTTCTCATTTCCTCTCAGTTTAATCTTCTGTGAGGTCTCTCTAAAACTAATGCACATGAAATAAAACAGCTGTCCTGATCCACTTTCTTATCAGCACTTTTAGTCTGTCTTTTTCATCTAAGATAGTGAATTAAATATGAGGTCTGATTTGACATAGAACAAGATAAAAACACCAAGAGACTTTTTCTTCTGGAAATAATATTTTTTAGGCTGGAGGTCTTTGAAATATGGATGTGCTTTAGTATGAAAGTTGAGTGGCTGTTTTAGTAAGTGTAACACAAATTTCCATTCTGTAAGTGCAAGAGTGAGAGGTTAACCAATGTGTGTTTCATTGAACATGACATCGTCCATGTTCTTTAAGTGGTTCAAAAACTGGTTTTTGGGTAGCCACTCTCCCATCTGCAGCAACTACCTTCAGTGTTCTCTAAGACTGAAAGCTTAGTCTTTCTGGAATTTTTGTTGTGAATAAAGCAGCACTCCATTTTCAGATTTCAGAGAGCAGTTTGGTCACTAGTCATTAGTGCACCTAAGGCAAGATATGAGGGGATTCCTTCTCTCCTATACACAGGTTTAAATAGGTTGAAAACTCTTTCCCACGCAGTGTATGCACCTGTATGTCTGTCTGTCTCCCCTCTGCTCTTTTTTCTTTCCTTCTTCAAATAAGTAATGCGACGAGTCCTACAGGTTTGTAATAGCTGTGAGGGAAGGACACATAAACATAGTCTACAGTGGACCGAATTCAAATTGCTTCTTTACCCAACTGCATCACTTAACTTGTGAGTCCTGCAGAGAAAGATGATTTTAACTGTGAGTGGGCACCCAGGATGGGTGGCTGGGGCTGAGGGATGCCCTGACTGCCCTAGCCAGGCATTGGCCTCTGACGGGGACAAATCTCTCCTTTTCAAATAAAGAACATTGCTTTGTGTGCAACTGTTAGCAGACTGATGTGCGACTGTTGGGGTGACAGAGACATTTGTGATACATCTGCCATTACCTGCAATCTCACAGAGCGGAAGCTGAGGATATTGTTTACTGTTTAATGTGGGTGGAGGAATGAAGGAAACAATCACTTGATACCTTACTACTGTGACATTTTAAAAATCTATTCATCTGTTCCTCTAAAATATTAAGTAATCATGAATAATGTAAACCAGAGATGTTTAAAATTCAAGAACAAACACAACTTTATGTTTTACCATTTAGGTTTCAATTACATTCCAGTGTTATTCTCACCTCTAGAAAAAAAAAATACTTAAATTATGACTTTCTTCCTTTTGTAATGTGATGTATATTGCTGGATCTGTCTGGACATACGAAATAAGGCGTTTACAGTAGAGGTACATTTTCACTGCTGGGGAAAGGATGTTCTTATTGCATGAAAAAGCATCTTGGATGGGTCACTAATGCTAGAGGCAGTTGTGGGGGGTTTTGTTTGGGCACAGGCATGGTGAGCAGGAATTGCTTCATCTCAGTTTGGCACTGGCCTTGACTTAGAAGCTAGAGTTATGTTGGGGTGGGTTTAAACAGATGATCCAAGGCTTACATATGACAATAATACTGAGAAGCCCACTTGTGTGAGGAGTCCCAGACCTTTTCTATGTAAATACAGTGACTGCTCATCTGTATCTGATAAACAAATGCAAACATATTGCTATACATGTACACTTGATCTCTTTTCTAAAACTGTCCTTTAATCTTTGCAACAGAATGAGGATACTAAATACTTACTGATTTGACCCCAATATTGTATTTTAATTTAGAATATATTTTGAAAATACTTCAGAGGTGTAAGAATTTCCAAACAGAAAATATTAGTGATAATTTTTGGCTTGGGATATGGGAATGGTGTTCCTGCTTTTTAATTTGTTTTCTTTTCCCTTTACTGTGTCTTTAGTGTTGTGATCTTGGATACCACGCTAGTCTGAACAGAGCCCTAAGAACATACCTTTCTGCAGAGTATAACCTTGAAACCTCCAGGCATGAGGGCTTAGACATCATTGAAAATGCAGTTGACAGCTTGGAGCCACGGAGTGACAAACAGAGATTCATGGAAATGTACCCCACCGCTTTTTGTCCACCAATGAAATTTGAGTTCCAGTCTCACATGGGTGATGAGGTCTGTAATTCTGACAAGTATCCCCACGGTGACTGTTTCTGTTTCTATATACCAAGACAGAGCATTTATCCCCTTTTACAAAGAGTTTGGTAAAGGCTGTTATTGCTACCCGGGAGCAAGTGGCTCAGCAATAATATTTTTCAAAACAGACAACGCTCTTTTGAGTTTCTTTAGAGTTCTTAAGGAAAAGCCGTTGTGTGTTATTATATTGTGTATTATTCATAATGACATTGCTGTGAATTTGCTGGCCAACCTGTGCTCAGACCAGCGCTGGTGTAAGCAGTGGCATTATGTCTATGATGCTACGTGCCTCACTCATAACAGAGCTTATGGGTGCTACCTGAGAGCAGCTGCAGAGCCTTTCCAAATTACACGTGCTGAAATGAAGCCTTTTCTCCTTCTTCCTCCCTCATTTTATTACCTGGAGATTTCAAGCATACAGGGTAGCCCAGCTGTGCCCTATCCTGCTACACCAAAGGCAGTAGCAAAGCATAACGCAGAATCACCTGTGTACATCTTTTATCCAAAGGCCACTCCAAGGCTGGCATTTCTGTATGGTACAGAACCGACACAAAGCAGCCATACGATAAGGCTGTGCTCTGTAGTCATAAGATGCTGTGTATAATTCCACATCTTGTAATATATAAATACTTTAAATTTAGATGGACACATATTATTGTCTGCTTCGTTAAGTTTTAGTAGGTTTGGTAGGAATTCACCTAGTTTTAAGAAGAGCAGTCAAAGACTCTCAACTATTTTTTTAATTCCCTGCATCTTAGAGCTCTTTTTGAATCTTTGTTAGGTTTGTCAGGTCACTGCTCAGCAACCTGTGCAAGCAGAGCTTATGCTTCGATATCAGCAGCTACAGTCGCGACTGGCCACACTGAAAATTGAAAACGAGGAGGTAAGATCTGTGTCTACAAGGGCTACACATTGAACACCATTTTCAGGGCGGTGCAGTGTTTTCTAGCTTGTCAAAAACACTTAAATGATCTTGAAATGGCTTTAATCTCTATGAGCTGTTTTAATTTTAAAACTCAAACACTGGCAAGTTATGCTAAGATAGATCCTTGCCTGCTCTATAGGGGTTTGGAAACTTCATCTTCCACCTGTCCATATGTTCACATTACTGAGCTCTGTGTTTTGTAGATGCTTCAGTGAAAGCTTGTTAGAGCACTTACTTTTAAAGTTTTGTGACAGAAAGTCACTGAGCACAGTTATTGTCTTCTGTGACCACCCTCTGTCCAGTCCCCAAATTGCTACTTTTGAAGTACAAAGGAATTTGGACTGTCTTTTGTGGTAGCTGAGTCAAAATTTCTTATGCTCTCAGCTACAGCTATTTATAAAACTGAGTACTGAATGCCTGTGATGGGCATAACTCACACAGCAAAAAAAATTACTTTTTTTTTTCAGTAAAATAGAGTAAAGCTATGCTGTTCTCTTTTCCCTGCTCTGACAGCAGAGACCACCCCATGAGTGTAAATTGCACTTTTATACAGTTTAAGGCAGTCTTAAAGTCACCCAGTGAATCTGTTTCTAAATTAAAACAGGTATAATTTAATTTCTTGCTGTATTTTTTTGATTTTTGAGGATTCCAGTTTTTCTCATTCTATGTTATGTGTTGAATGCTTAGAACAAAGTATTAATGTCCTTGAGACATGTGCAGTAGTCCTTAAGAAAAAGCCTACTTGACTGCAGAAAGTATCTTAAGGTAACAAAGAGAAAAAGAAGGAAAAATGTTACTTCTTTCAGTAGAATGAAGTGCAAGGGTGTAGAAGGTGAAATCGTGTTGGCAGCCCCAAAAAGGATATTGGCTTACACTGGACATGTGTGTAGAAGTGTGCATGATTCAGTTAAAGAGTCCCTCTACTAGAGACTCTTCTGAAGCAGAACTGGGAGCTAAATCACGTCTTTGTGAATCCTGCCAGTTATTTTTTTGCACTGCAGAAACACTGCATTCCCTGTTCCATGGCCTCCATGCCCTGGTTTCCACTATGAGCAGCCATGCTCTCCACAGCTCATAGGAAGTTCTGAGAGGCTGCTGTAAACTGTTTCTTCTCCAGACCCCTCTTCCAGCTGTTTATTCCACTTCTGCATTGTAAACATCACTGTGCTCTGCACCATAGCACTCTGCAGAACAGTGTCACAGATTTTTATCTTGGAAGAACATGTTGTTCTGGCAGCAGGATCCTTGGGTGGTCACATTCCATCTAATGCATTGACCACAGGTGGGAGAGTTCATCCTTCTGACTAGTGGATCATCCCTATCGCCTGTTGTCCCAGATTAGGAACCATAATCAAATGATGTCACATTTTGATTCTAATTTCAGAAGACAAATGCTTCAGCGTGCTATACAGTCAACACAAGAGCACATCCACAGTTGTGGTTTGTACCGGAGAGAACTAGACAGGAAACCTAATTGTATCAATTCTTCTATTACATAGATATCTGTTATAGTGCATCTAATTTTTTACATTCACACACCAATTTGTCTTGGGGAGCGTGCCAGAGAATTATTTTGAGTAATCAGCTTCCCTTCTAAGCTGTTCTGGTATGTATTTATCTTCCTATTTGGTAAATTGTGCTTTTTAACATCAGGTTAAGAAAACAACAGAGGCTACCCTGCAGACAATACAAGACATGGTCACCATTGAAGACTATGATGTGTCAGAGTGTTTCCAGCACAGTCGATCAACGGAGTCTGTGAAATCAACAGTCTCTGAGACATACCTGAGTAAGCCTAGCATTGCAAAAAGAAGAGCTAACCAGCAGGAAACAGAACAGTTCTATTTCATGGTATGTTGGTTGCTTTCTCATTCATATGATACAGACTGAAGTAAACATTATGCAGAAGTTCCTGGGCTTTATGTGCCATACATAGTAATAGATTGATCTGCATCTCTACAGAAATTCAGAGAATATCTGGAAGGTAGTAATCTCATCACAAAACTTCAAGCAAAACATGACTTGCTGCAGAGGACACTTGGAGAAGGTAAATATCACACAACAAACTGAAAAGTTATTCCAGACTGTACAGTGAACCCACTGAAATGCCAAAGGTATACAAGGGGAAAAAAAAAAAAAACTTACAGCTTAATAGTCCAGTAAGCATAGATTTGATTTTTACCAGTCACAGTTTTGGTGCAGTGGTAAGACTACTCACTATAAACTGATTTTATTTCTTCAACAAATCTGTATTTGCACTGCACAGGCATTTAGACAAGTGACTATATTTGGAAATGGAACCATTGAATGAAAAATCTTGTGTCTGAAAGGAGAGCTGACACAGTCGGTGCAGGGTGATTTAAGAGCTGTGACAAATGTACTGTTTCTACTTCCTAACGATTTCTGTTGACTTAAGGTTTCTTTAAGAGTTGTGGGAGAGTGATATTTTTTTAAGCATACCAAATTATCCAGGATGCATCTCTTACAACAGACTCACTAGCGCAGTATTTCTGACACACGGACATGAATGTCCTTCTTTCAGCCTACCAACTCAATGGAGCATTTATGAAAAGTGAAAGGTGAAGTCCTGACCCCACTAATGTCAGTAGTGAGACTCTTTAATGCTGGGTTTCTTACAAAGTATTTGCATATTGTGAACTGTAGTGAAGAAAAACTTAATGAATAGCTCCATACATGTTGATTATCATTACTGCATATAAAAATACTGCATTACCAAAACAATATTTTTGCACTTCAAATTATGATAGCAGAGAATTATCCATTGTCCTGAACACTCTCCACGATTTTAAAATATGCATCATAAATATAAACCAAGTCAGCAGATGTCCACAATCAAGTGAAGCAAAGCTGAATTACAGTGGTAATGAATCAGGCACTATGCACAGTTCCAGTCCATCCCTTACCAGCCCTCCCAACAGGCACTTCCTCATGGACCACAGGGAAAAGGAGAATCATACTGCAAGCCTTGAGGACTAGCCACACAGGGTGTTAAAAGACTTGAGAAGAGGAAGTGAATTACACCGCAAAGACTAAAAATCTCTCCTGAAGGTTAAAGACTATAATTCAAAGTTCAGACACAAGAAAGACTTGTTCTCTAAAGAGTGTCTCTAAAGGATGTGTTCATTTATTTTCTTTTTACTGCCAAAAATCTACTGTTAATCAGATCTCTTCTTGCTTTTACTACAAAAAGCCCAGACCCACATATCAAGTTGTGGAGGTGCCTAAAGAGCTATTAACATTTCAGCAGCAGTGACCCAAGCAAAGCCTCTGCCCAGGGAGTGACTGAGGTTGGAGTTAGGAAATAAACAGTGTTTTCTTGCAAGGCTGGACTGTAGAAGATGGTAGCTGGTTTCAGACAACTAAATACATTATGTTCTTTCTCATAGAAGCTTTCATTAAATAGGTTTTTGGTTTGTTTTTTTTTTTTTTTTTAATGTGTGCATTAAGCAGTTTATTCACACAAAACAACACACAGCTGATATTAGTCAAAAAAGAGAAAAATTTTTCTCTGAAGATTCATGGAAAGTGTCTTTGGAAAAATAAAGTGAATGTTTGTTACTTGGATGCCCAGTAAAATATGCAATTGTCTACTGAAGGGAGAAAGATAAAGCATGTTGGAAAGAAATAAGGAAAGAACTGTATGAAAAGAAATACAAATTAAAACTACTCATCAGGGTAACCTAAGTGATAAATTGCTGTCGGGCTCTGGGTCATTCTGCCATGCTCAGGCACTCTTGGACCTTTATGTTGAGGAGTTCCCTTCAACCCACCAGCTGTAACCCCAAGTAGTTAATCTGTGTTGCCCACAGTGTTTTTGCACATAGTTGCTGCATCATCATAACACAGCACCTACAAAATAGTACCCCAAACATACACATCCACAGTCAAAGCTGATACTTGGGAAATCATCATTCTTACAAATTAAGAAGTTCAAGCACCCCCTTCTGTTGAGGCATGCCCTGCATTAAAGTGTGCATGCCTGGGAAGGAGGACCTGGATTCCATACATTTCTTGAATTGAGATGGTTGAAAGGGTAGAATTACAGTGGAATTAAGAACATTATTGCTGTAGCTAATATAGAATCAACTTGTAGAAAGTAAACTGCTCCCCTGCTCCACTCAAGCTGCCTTTTCTGGCAGCTTTAATGTCAGCAACAGAGAAGACAAATAATACAGGGTGATGTATTAAGTAATGCAGAAGAGAACTGGGGAAGAGGGAGAGGATTGTCTCAACTGCAAGTTTTCCTTTGACACGCTCTCTTGCTTTCATTCAAACCTGTGCAATTTAAGGTTGTAGGCTGAATAAATCCAGATTCCATTCTGGTGTCCACAACATTGACAGCATTTGGCTTCTGTTCCAGTTCATCACCCACCTACTACAGACTGTTGCTGTTTATGGACACAGCAGATACATATTCATGACTTACACAAGGAAGATAGATAAAGTGCTCTGTGCTGAGTCCGCATCTACAAATTTGGAAAAGTAGATGAGAAAGACTCAAATAAAATCAATACTAAACATAGGAAGCACACTGATACTCATAATAATTCTGACCCAAGGCTCATTTATTGAATGAACAAATTAACAAAGCAAAGGTAAATGCAAAAAAGACAACAAGCAGTTGTAAAAGAAATTGCCTGTGTGTCCCAGATAGTTTTTGACCAAATCTGTTACTTATCAGATATGTGTTTAAAATCCCCCAGACTCAGAATTAGTAGCATCTTTTTTCTTTTTTACTAGCATTTATTATTGTGTTTCTTAATCTCAAGAAATTTCCCCTTGTTGCATGAGTACGGAGAAGTCCCTGGCTTACCTTTTTTCTGTCATAGTTATATTTTATACTCTTCTTTCATCTCTCTTTTTCACATCTCTGAAACAGATACCAACAACCTTTACATGTGCCATTAATGCCAGAGATTTTTCCCAGAGCTTAATCTTTGTGCCACCTTCTGTGGATCCCCACTCCTCTGATATTGCAAACTATATTTTCAGATTAGGGTTCTCAGTACTGTGCATTATTTAGGTGCATCTGGACATTGCCACATAATATCCTGTGTGGCATATCATTGTTTTTCATTCTTTCTACAGTCTGACAAGCTTTTTTGTTGTCACTTTCAAATTGAATGTGTACTTAGAACTACCCAAGTGATGCTCAGTGATTTTCAGAGTCAGTATAATTATCTGTTGTTGTGTTAGATGTATAGGTGTTTAATTTTTTTCTTCCCTAATATCTTACTTGAACCTTTTCATACTGAATTTCATTTGCCATTGTATGTTTTGTTCCTTAACATGGTTAGACCCCTCTGGAGGGCTTCATAGTTTTGTCAGGACTTGATACAAAAGTATTTCAGTCATCTGCACAATATTCTGCCTCCTTAGTTGTTGTGATCTCCCCAAGACATTAATTAACATATTATGTATTATGTAAATGGTCCTAATGGGAAGGCTTGAATAAATGACTGTTATACTTTTTGTCATGATGAAAAAAGACCATTTAATTCTATTTGGTTTCCCTTTTCTTCACTAGTTTTTGATCAATGAGAATATTTTGCCACACAATCCATGGCTGTTTAGTTGCTTTAGTCACCTCTTGTAAAGAAACTTATCAGGGTCCTTTGTGAGCCTAAGTAAATTAATTCAACTGATTCTCATTTATCCAGTATTTTACTGACATGTTCAAAGAATTCTAATAAATGAATAGAGCACAATCTCCCTTTGGGAAAACTGAGCTGGTTAGAACTTATCATACCATGACCCTCATACTGTTTTCATTGTTTTGCTGTTCATTGTCCTGAGTTGACATGGTGCACATGCCTGACTTACTGGCCTGTTGTTCTGCAAAGCTTCCCCGGGAACCTTTCTGGAATACGGTATTTGCTTCTTTGCAAGTCTCCGCAGTTCTCTGTGGTGTTTCTCAGTGGTGGTGGTGTATTTTTTTTCTGTAATAACAGACAAAAGAGAGGAAGGAGTCTTTTAATGGTAAGCCATTGGTGTCTAGAGCTCTGTATTTTCAGCACTGAACAGGTTTCAGCACAAGGCATGAGGGGAGGTGTAATCTAATCTTGGCACAGCTCTATTTCCATACTGACTTAGCCACTAAAACACATGAGCACAAACAATAGACATTGTTTGGAGTTTTACTTCAAATTATTTACAATATCAAGTGACTCTTTAATCTCTGGGCAAGCTTCTTAAATGTTCCATGATACAGATTGTTTTTGTTATTTTAAAGGTAACTGTGGAGGTGGTAGATAACTGCACTGCCCTGTTTGTTGTATAATTATATATCTTTTACTGGTAATGTGAAAGACAGGGTTAAAAGTAATTTGCCAAGTGTAATTTAGATGCTAAAACATCTACCTAAAACCTACAAGTAATTGTTTCCTTTTATTGAACTTTTCTAGGTCACAGGGCTGAATACATGACAACAAGGTAAGGTATTTTTATTTGACTTGATTTAGAGTTACAAATGTAGTAACAGCTTAGAAATTACAAATTTTAGAACAGATTCATAAAAGTATTTAATGGTGTTGTTGCTGTTGTTATGTAAGTTGTGTAGGGGCCCTGTGTGTTTTAACATTCAGCATTTCTGTTTCTATCTGCTGATGGGTAAAGGACCAGGCTGTTCATCTTCCTCATTCTTGTGAGCTGCTTAGGGTCAAGGGTGGGACAAGATGGGAGTTCCTTAGAAATATTTCTGAATCACACATCAAATTTAGAAGTTGCAGGGGGCTCTTTGGTGCTAGAAAAGAAATATCTTTCAGTTGCTAGAGATACCTTACTCCCATGGTTTGTAATGTCAGGGTACACTGTTCAGAAGAACCTGATACAGAGATGAATTTAGGGGGCAGGCTGCACCTCTGATAACCTAGCTCTAGACAGGAATACCTGCCTCCCCCAGCATGTTTGATATGTAAACAGGTCTATATATTCAGACAAGATAAGGGATACGGTGTTAGATCTCCTCACTTTATGCAGCACGTACCTTTTCAGTTGTGTAACAACACCCCTTCGATGCTGCCTCCAGACATGAAGACAGACCAGTGCTGCAGCCCCCTGGGTATCAGACTGTGGGGGGCAATGGCAATTGTTTGGGTTTGGAGCTGCCATTTTTGTGTATCGACACTACAGACACCACACTTCCCGTAACATTCATCCCAGCTTTCCTGGTCTCTCTTCGTTTCCCTTTCCATGCGATACATCTTTGCTCAATGCCTTCTCTTTCTCCATTTTTTGCTTTCTGGAGAAGAATGGCCTTGCCACCATCCCTCATTTTGAGGCTGGTTTTTTTATATATAAAAAAAATAAAAATAAATGTTGCCCTCCCAGCTAGGAAGTTTGGATCCATCTCTGACTTTGCCTTTGCTGGACCACTTGGTTTTTTCTTCTGCCTGGCCCCTATATTACTGGAGACATCTCTACAGACTTCAAACCAGCCTGTCTCCTGCCACTCCATTTTAGCTCTGTAAAGTTGGACTTAACTTCTTTCCTTACACAGCCCCAGTTAAAAATTGATAACAAATAAGACCACTCTTCCCAATTGCTGACATTAATTCTGAGGCCTATATCTTTAATTTCAACTCTACCCCCAGATGGTACCAGGAATGCATGGAAGTCAGCAAGCTTATGTCTAACGAGAAAAATGTTCTCCCTTGACTCCAAAGCAGGTGACTCATCAGGCTCACATCATCCTAAATTCCCTGCTGTGTAAGCAGCTGAAAGAAGATAATGGATTTAGGCAATGATTTTACTGTAGTAAAGTGGAGGAGCAACTTGAAGCCATCTTACCTCCTATCTTCTCACAGCTGGTCACTTAGAGAAGGAAACTCTGAGGGAGTAGGGCATGCCCATCCGTTCCAAAGCACCAGTTTCCCCACTCCGTCTGGGACCTGCCTATTGCCTCGAAGTTCAGTTAAGTTTCCAGACTGTAGGACATGCAAAACAAAATGTTCTTCAAGGTCAAAGTTAAATTGCAGAAGAGAAGAGGATACCTTTAAAGCATAGAAGGTAGTAATTGCCCAAACAGATCAAAGTCTCACCACTTCAAGTTCTGTGCGTTATTGTTCCTCACTGTTTCCCTCAAAACAATTTTCACTAATTCCTGAAAAACCTCTAGAAACACTGGACTGCTGGTGCAGGGGAACTAGGGAAGCTGCTTGCACGTTGCGTGCTCTGACATTCACAAAACAGACCTAGAGAACAGTATTTATTTCCTGTGATCTCTTTCACTTGTAGTTATCACATACATAACACACCAGGTAAACACTTTGCAGACCAAAGTTTTGTATGTTTTTCCTTTTATTGCCTTATGCTGCTTTTGTTTATTTGTTTCGAGTTGATGATATTCTTTAATTCCTTTAGCTAATTTGCAAGGTGTTTCTTCAGTGAAGATGTTGATGGTTGAATATGGAAGGCTAAAGCTGTTTAACCTTCTTAGCTCTAGTTGAAAATGTAGACAGTTTGGTTTTGAAGCATCTTACATGTGTGTTGAGCAGCTTTAATTTGCATTTGAAGCTTCTCCAGCATGAGGCAACTTTTCTGCTTAGTAAGAGGTGCTTCAGGTGCCCTGTGTTCTGCCACGGCTCGCAGGATGAATTCCAGTGGTTGCAGCACATTTCATGCATGACCGGAACAAAAAAGGCCATTCCAGTTGTGCAGTGTTTGGAATAAATGTATACGGTAAAACTGCAAAGCAGGGACTCATAAAGAATGTCAATATTTACTCATAAGTAATGCATTTTTAATGGGGGAATTCTGCACTCTTTAATTACTGTTACACTTAAATTTCATGGAAAGTCTTTATTTGATAATTACTCTGTTTATTTCTCCCTTTACAATGTTCTGTTGTTTTGCCACATTGCAGACATTTCATTTTATTGTGTGACTTAATTCTACCTTGCTCAGTAATCATATTCCCTTCCCTTAGGCCTCCAAATCTTCCCCCTAAGCCCCAGAAACACAGGAAGCCCAGACCCCGATCACAGTATAGTGCTAAGTTGTTTAATGGTGATTTGGAGTCATTCATCAAGGTACTGGCACCAGCCACCCCAGTGGCTGATCTCAACGCTTCTTACTATAATGGTCACCACCTCACGTGAGCTGAGGCAGATCATTATGTTTAAATCTGTCCTGGGGCTCTTTTCTTTCCCGGTTGATCAATATAATACTTCCTGAAGTCAGAGGGAAAGAGGGGGATTCATTTCTCACATGAGCCTCCATATGATTTTGTTAATCAAGTAGGGAGAGTATTGGCAGCCTGGCTGTTTTTTAGGAAATTTAGCATCATGTAGAAGGTAGGATGTAGTGGTGCATCCCACAACTTAGCACAATTTCCTGCTTACCGTTTTCATTACATTCAGTATTCAAAGTCTGTGGAGAAGCAGTATTACCCTGGGCTTGATATCCAGCTTTTGATTTCCTATGACTTTAGGAATTTATTATATTGTGTGAAATTGTGATCACCGCTATTCTGGATCTTGTATCTTTGCTGTATTTACTATCTTCTTCTTTCTCATACTTTTATTTCTAATAATGCTTCTAGCCGAGGCCGGAGGAACTCTCACACGAGACATCAGGTATAGTTCTGGTGACAAGAGAACCATCTCCGCCTCGCTCTCGGGTTGCATTCATGCCTGGCTCAAATTTAGTTCTTTCAAAGACCTGGAGGGAGAAGTTTGCAGTAAGAAATGAATGTAAGAGTACTGCAGGCAAAAATGAACCACAGCACAACTGTGGAGCAATTTTAGTCTTAAATGATGAATATTTCCTTATTCAGTGAGAAGCATCTGCCCATCACAGTCAATTAGTGCCTCTGGACACTAGCTGACTGAGTTAAGGGAAAGAAATCTTAAAAAAAAAAAAAAAAAAGTAACAATACAAGTACAAACACAGTGGATGAAATTCCTGACTGCAAGCTCGGTGAACTGGATTTGATTGTTACAGGGATTTTTTTTTTTTTTTCCTTCCTGTGCAATAGCTAGTGGCAGGTATTTTGCAGAACAAATTCAGTGCTCAGTGGCACCATACCAGCTTAGCTGTCTTTGAATCAAGTGTTCATGCACCCTCAGTACGACTATAGGGAAGACCACTGTTATTGTGCAGACGGATCTGTGACATGCAAAGGCTTTCAGGAAATCATCACATGACGTAAGAGATTATATCATGAACAGTTTCTTGCTCAAGGACAAAAATAAGCAAAGAAGCAGAAACTCCCCCAACAAAAAGCCCCTGGATTAGAGAAACACAGAGCATATGGTACCACATCACAGAGAAGAGGGTTATGCCACATGGCGGTGCAGGTGACAGCACTTACTTGCAAGTGGAGAGTCCGGCAGAGTTAGTCTTTCATAAGGAAAGAGGAAAAGAAAGCCGGTAACCTTATGATAGATTTGCCTGTGTGGGAGCTAACCTAGGAGAGCATCCCTGCCTAAAGACCATGTCATTCCTGACAGGCACAAAAGGATTACAGCTAGTGAAATACAGTATCACACCAAATTGCTTTTTGTTACATTTTTACATCATAAGAAATTATAATTAGTCCCAAACACGCATTCATTGACTACACACATCAGAATAAATTCACAGTAGTGGTAGGGTCACTGTTCTTGACATTTCACTCACACAGATTGTTACATGAAATTATTTTCCTGTCATTAGATCCAAAATCCAAACCTGTTAGTTTAGATTATTCCAGGGAATTACTTAACTACAGAATTGTTCAGGGTTCTGAACAGATTCTCCAAAAACGTGTATCAAAGTAATTTTTTTTCTTTTTGTAATTTCTTACTGCAAACACTGTCATTTCCGAGGCTTTACATCCTTTGCATGAACCAGTGTACTAACAGGAGGTACGGGTGCATGATGTGCATGTTTTCTAATACTCTGCTTTTTTGGAGAGCCAGGCAGCTCTGTGTTGGTGAAGATGACAGTATTCCTGGGTTTAGTAACTGAACTCTTCCATGGTTTTTTTTTATTCAGCTGTTAACAAATCATGACACAACTCAAACAGACAATGCTCACACATACATTATGGGTTCTTGGCTAGCCAGTCCTTGATAGGTTTTAAATTAAAACACAAACAAGCCACAATTCCAGTAGCGTAATTAGCAGTACAGTCTTTTGTAAGGCCCACTAAAACAACATGGAGAACACCGAAGATGGGGGGTTAGGTTATCTCAGGAAGTGCATTGTTTTGTTGCTTCACTGTGTGTTGTTTTTCAAACTTTTTTAGTAGTTGGGTTTTCTTTTACTTGGGTTTAATTCATAAACTTTCCATTAGCATAATTTAGCATGAAAATGAAGGACTAGTTTGTAAGGTGAAATGTGTATTCTGAGTTACAAGGTGCTTTTGAATTAGTGGCTGTGTAATACAGACTGGGTTTATATTAAACTTTCAAATGAATTAGTCAATTCTCTGAGCACTTACATATTTGAAATTCACATGGAAAGAAAAATCATAGCTTCCAAGACAAGAATTTCAAAGGTTCATATTATTTATGAAACAGTAATTTTTCTAGCACTAGCACCAAGTTTTCTAAATAATTTTTAATCATATGATTTGTGTCTTTAATAGATATTTGATGACTTGTAGTCATTAATGTGCTTGGGGTAAAGCATCCATTTTTTAAAGTGCCAAAACACATAGATGAAGGACTGTGATGGTTCTTTAAAAGGTTTAAAAGAAAAAGGCAACTCACTGAAAATTAGTGTATAGTCATCTTCTCTCCCTCCCATCACAAGCATTTTTCTCCTTTATTAAAACACCTCTGCTTAACTGAAGATGTAGCTATAGACCTGCTCTTATATCATGGCTGAGACCAGGAGCTTTGATTCCCAAGCTCTGCCATTTGCAGGCAGGGCGGTGTAGGCTGCAACTCCCTTTCCCTGTTACCTTTGTGCCTACAGAAGAGGCAGCTGAACCACATGCTAAGCTCCAGGTGGCTTCAGGTGACCACTCAGTGTATTACTAGCTAGTTAGAGCAGCCTGAAACAATGTGCCAGGCCACCATGATAGGACACACAAATCAGCAGAGCATGTAGGAGCACTTTCAGGTCAGGAGGGAGACACCTGGTACCCCATGCAGTGCTATTTGGTGGCTCTTCTCCAAGAACACCTCATAGTCCAGCAGGTCTATGCAGTAAAGGCCTTGTCAACTGTTGTTTGATCAACTCTTTTTTACAAAAAAAAAAAAAAAAAAAAAAAAACACCCCAAGGAATTAGGTCCTGTTTACTTAGTCCATTTAGGAACCAGGAAAAAAAAGGAAAGTTAAATGGATGCAGAGGGATCATCTTCATCATGAATTCTTATCTTAATAATAAACTTTTTAAAAGGCAAATTCACTGCTTTAACTCATTTTGCTTCAAAAATCTAAAATACATGCATGAACTTAGATGTCACATACAGTGTTAGCCAGATACAGTGGCAGAGGTAGAGAATGAAGTCTCTGAATTTCCTGATTCCATGATTTTAATGAAGAACCGTAATCCTTTCTCTTCACCTGTTCATTTCCTTTTTCCTCCCTAAATGGGAGAACTCCGTTAGAATTTTTTTTTTCTCATCTGTTTTTTTGCCAGCACTGTATGTCCATCTGGATTGACCAAGAAAATACATTTTCACATTCAGTCCAGAGTAGGGAGGTTTCCTCTTTCCAGTCTGCAGCTCATTCTTTCTGCTCTTGTTTTTCCAGGATTCGGGACAAGTCATTCCTCTCATTGTGGAAAGCTGTATCAGATTTATCAATTTATATGGTAAGCTCTGAGATGTACTCTGTCATTTCATTATTGTCCTTGACTTTCTTCTGTATATTTTGTATAATGCATTTACCCCCACAGCCTTGTTTTAAAACAGAGATTAAAAGTATTTTTAAAACTGGGTTCAT
Source organism: Ceryle rudis (assembly GCA_033439905.1). NCBI lineage: Eukaryota > Metazoa > Chordata > Aves > Coraciiformes > Cerylidae > Ceryle > Ceryle rudis. Next base: position 88,310 of record JAAGNO010011199.1, read on the forward strand.
TTCTCACCACTATCTCCTGTCTTTGCTGCAGGTCTTCAGCATCAGGGAATTTTTAGAGTGTCTGGTTCCCAGGTGGAGGTCAATGATATTAAAAATTCATTTGAGAGAGGTAATTGCATTTTCATTTATTTGGGCACCTTAATATTTGACATTCAAAAATCTTTTAAATTCTAATTACTTTCTTGGCTGTTTAAGCAGTTTGTGTGCACTTTACATACTGCATTTAAAACTTTGCATCATCATGTGCTTAAAGATGATGAATAATGATGACATATATATATATTTTTCCCCTGTTATGTCCTAGGAGCTTGAGGTTGGTTTTCATTTTGTTTAGTCGAGGCATATGACTCTTGAATCAACTGTAAACTTTAGTCCTTTGTCAATCATAAACTGCAAATAATAGTTTGTCTATATTTTATTCAATGATCCCCAGAAAGGAAACATTATGGATTTTAATTAGATTCAAGAGACTACTTAATGCAATTTGAGAATCATGTTACTTGATCTTCTAGAATATGAGCACTCAACTTTCTGGTCCCTTTGCCAAAGTGGCATCATGATCAATGAGAATACAGTCTGTGAAAGGGTCATTCCATTTTCAACAACTGTTTTCATTCCCAAAGGAAACTTCAGCCTCAGAAGAGGAATTAAGGGAAAGATACCAGAAAGAGAAAACAGCCTTTTAAACATGATTGGCTTCCAACACCCAGCCTAGGATTGCTCTGCTAGGGTAGCCAGGATCCAGTGATCCCCTAATTGTGTTAAAACAATGCTAGGTGCAGGGGTTTTTAAATCCTGCATTCTCCTTTCTTGGGTTGTAGAAGCTGGGGTTTTTTTTTTAATTTCCAGAAAAATAATTTGCAGATCATCTGCTAATCAGAAAACCCTTGGAGCAGTAAATCTTGTGACTAAAAGCATGAAAAAAATATACACAATATTTTGCTCCCCAGGATTAGTTATATATCTTGTTAAATCTCATCTTTGACAAGATACATGAAGCAGGAGTTTTTACATCCTCCTCCAGCATTTAAATCCGTTTTATTGTTAACTGCTTCTCCTAGCTAGTTTTATTCTGGAAGATACATATATACATATTCTGGAAGATAAAGTGATTCAAAATAAAGATTAAGTCTTTAAAATTACAGTCATGGCTAAGGTTCCAGTTAGGGTTTCAGTTCCTATACAGAATGGTTGCACATATTCCTCAATGTTTTTATTTTTCAGAATGAAGACAGATTCCCAGTTTAGTTATCTTACTCAACTTGCTTTATGTAAGCTCCCAAAGAATAGCCTGAGAAACCCTATTCAATTAAAACATTTGGCTTTTTTATTTTACTAACTGTAAATCGCAACATGTCCATAAATACCTAGCTGGAAGTTCAGGACCTAGGAGATCACTAGGTTATGTAATTTAAAGGAAGCTTTATTTAGGCTGCCGGTTTTAGTTTAATCATAGCCTGGGATTTCTAAATCTGTTTATTATCTTACTTGAATGCTTGCATTGCCACCTCCTACACGCTAAAAACAAAAAACCCCAGAAATGTTACTCACTAAAAATGTTGCATGCAAGAATGCTCCTGCATGTATGTTTCATTCACTTTATTTACTTTTTAAGGTGAAAATCCTTTGGCAGATGACCAAAGTAACCATGACATTAACTCAGTTGCTGGAGTACTGAAGCTCTATTTCCGAGGGCTGGAAAATCCTGTCTTTCCTAAGGAAAGATTTAATGATCTTATTTCTTGTATCAGTAAGTAGAAATCTCTGTTTCTTTCTCAAAAGAATTTTACTTTCATATATATAGTACCAGCCTGAAAAAAGGGCTAGCTTCACAGATTTTTCCTAGACAATTTGTTTGCCATCTGTAACAGTCTGGGTCAGTTATTAGTCATACTCACAGCTGTGGTTGTTCCCTTTTTCCAGTGGGATTAATGCACAGTACAACTCTTTGTTTAACATGGCAGGAAGAATATCATTTGGTATACAAGAGATAGTTAAATTTTATTTATTATTTTCCTCTGTGCACTGGGACAGACAGAAAGGGATGAAGTCATGACCGCGCAAACAAAGGTTATCATGCCCTGCAGCTTGGAGTCAGCACTGGTGAATAAGTAACTAACAGCTCAACATTGTGTGGTTCTGGACCTTTATCCAGAATCCAGCTGTCTGGAAAACCCTTCAGTGCAGGAATGGAGGGGAGCAGCTGAATGTCTACAGAAAAGCCCAGTCTGTCTTCCAGCACATAAGTTGTAATGGGATGCCCTGGAAGAGTGTTGCATGGTTCTGTGCACTGCTGGTGTTCATAGCTAGACACAGAGAGGTTGTAGTCATTTAGGAAGTGCTCCGTGGATGAGTGACTTGCTCTGGCATGCACAAAACTTCTTCCAATTCACAGATCCCTGCAGATGTTGAGGAGGGCTGAGGCCAAGCCAACCATCAGTAGGCTTACTGTTGCCTGTGGGTCCATTAGAAGTGGTCAGAGGTGCTAGCTTTGTGAAAGAATTTTCTCTGTTCAACCCTTCCTTTATACCTTGACTGCTTCAGCCAAATTAATAGAGGCAGTTTCTCAGGTAATGATGGATGGTCCTTTGGGATATTAGTTAAGGAAGACTCTCTCCAGACTGTGTTATTTTGGCAAAGTGGTCTCAGCCCAGCAGGCAAGACCACAGATCAGTATGTCCACATTGTCCTGGGCTGGCCGTCAGATGGGCCTTCCTGCTCCCTACCAGGGGAACCCATCATGTGTGGTTTCCTTTCCACGTAGGGAGTATTGCAGTAATTCAGCCTGGAGGTTACAAATACATGTGCCATTGTGACCAGGTCTCTGTGTAATGTTTTGTGGTTTGGGGTTTTTTGCAAGGTTTTCTTCAGCTATTGCTATTTACAGACATGGTGGTATCAAGGAGTCCTGAAGGACCTCAAAACTGCAGTTTAACAGCCTGATCCCCGGTGCTGAGGGAGACACTGTCTCTTTAGGAGCATAGTCTTGGTTCTGCCTGAGTTCGGCATTAGCTACCTGCAGTGCCACAGCCCAGAGAAAGTCTGCAAGTCATAGAAACTGAAATCTAAAAAGGGATCATTTTGACTGAGTCATTTTTTGCATGACAGGGATGATGGAACTTTGCTTAATAAACCTGCACTGATTTTCATAACTTCTGGATGAATTAAACGTGTGCTGGAAAAAATTATTGATTTAATGGCTTCATTTGACAGAAAATCTACCCCATTCTTGGATAAGCTGTTCAAATGATTAATCACTTTCATCATTAAACATTTGTACCAGATTTCATTTTCAAAATTTCTGCTGTCAAATCCTGCCCCTTGGATCTCTGTATGACTTTATTATTTTGACTAAGTGTTAAGAAAAATATAAATGGTGTTTTTTATATGTGGAGATGCTCTTGCACTCTGCTGTGTTGAAGATCATTAAATGGAATTGTAAAATACCAAGAAAGAGTGTTCAGTATACAGAGATTATGCAAGTGAGTGCTTAGGAGATGCAAAAATATTTGCCCAAAACAACATTTTAAATGTGTTTCAAGAAGAGGAACCTGGATGATTTCAAACAGTTTCTCTTCACCATTGAAGCTTCCGAAGACAGGATGGGGTATTTGGAAGGGCGGATGGAAATTCAATGGACCAAGTATGTGTACATGGCACCTGCACAGGTGGGAGAGATTTACCAACCTCTCAGGGCATTGCTGTCTAAGAGAGATCCAGTTCAGTTATCCCAAAATGGTCTTCTGTTATTAAGAACATCAAGAAAAATGGCAATGAATACTATATCCCTAGCATCGGGCTTTGGTTCCCTTAGAGGATGTCCAACTATTGCATGTTCAAGGTAGGCAGCAGATTATTTTCTTGTGAAAGAGCTGACAACCTTTTTTTGTTAAAATGATAGTATCATCCAGACTTAAAATCAGTAGCAACCAATAGCCTGGAACAGCGTCACTGCTTGTCACAGCCACATTTGAAAATGGGTCAGTTATTGGGAAAAAGGTGCTTTAGACTGGCTGTTCTCTGAGGCTCTCATAAATCTGGATTATCATCTCTACGACAGCTTGTCAAAACGAGGTGTAATGACTGAGTAGTTCTGCTAGAGGTTTGACTTCTGCTATTGGTGTTACAGATGAAAGCAGAGGATCTTCTCCCTGACAAGGTGTTGTAAGCATCCCAGATCTGTTTCTGGCAGGTTTTGAATGAAGCTAGGGGAGGATGATTTTGTTGTTTGCTTTGGTTTTCACAATGTTATCATTAGAGGCAATGTGAAATGGCACGTCAATGCCAGGCAGGCGCCTTCTGCAGAGGGAGGAGAGGTAAGTTTGGAACATGGCAGGGCAAAAGGGGTTTTCTCTTTGTGCATGTTGGGGTGAGTTTGTGTTGTCACAGTGAGGGGCTTGAATGTTGTGTGAGGAGAGAAAAAAACAGCTCTTATGTCTTGCACTGACAGCCAGCCTCACAATTGCACACTGGGAACAGTGGGGTCTGTGTCTGCATCTTCCATTATCTGAGAACCCTGAGGTGGACTCTTCCTACAGGGGTGTACCTAGTCTATGCACTTTGTAAAGTGGTCCAGGGAATAAGATGCATTTTTTTTTTCTTTACTGAATACACAGACTCCCTTTCCTCTGTGAGAACGCACATTAGTGTTACTTCTTTAGATAACAGTTGATGTGTTAAGTCCAGAAACCTTTCACATTTTTAATTTAGAGGATTTAAATACTCTTAATTCATATTGCACTTGCTGTCTGATAAACAGTGAGGAAAGTAATAAATATAAATTTGTTTTCAAATAGTTTTTCAAGTTAAATATCAATGTAGGGTTTTTTAATTCTTGGCAGAAATTACTATAAAAGGGAGGAGGGAGAAAGCAAATTTGTAAAGTTAATGTTCACATAAAACTGTAAAAGGGCAGAATGTCACACATTTTATATGGAAATGTAATGTTGCCAGTGAAAAAACCCTTGAAACTGAAGTACTTAGTTATGGATGTCAAGCATAATTGAGGCTACAGCTGCAAAATGAACCTTTCCTCAGTACAGCCACTGAGGAATTCTTTTGCATTTATGCATATATTTCCAGATGAAATAGAGCATTGTGATTTAATGCTTTCCCTTCTGCAGATACAGTGGAAACAGCGCAAGATGACTGTGACTTTTAGGGCAATTGGTATTAATCAGACTCGTGAGAACAATGTTATTCTGTTTGGGTTTATGAACTGGTTTAGATAAAAATTGGGCCAAATTATGACTCCTCCAGAGCAAGCATGAAATGTGGGACAGAACGTAAAGAATCCATCTGATTATGGGTTGTAATTGTACATTCTCAGCAAAAGAAGCAGATACTATTTCTCCTAATGGCACTTGCAATCCAGAGGGTACAGTAAAGCAGGAGAGAGGGAGAAGAGTTCTACTGCCTTCTTTTCTTCCCCTTTGTAGAAACACAAGCAAAATATTTCTAAGAGGTGTTACAGGGAGGCAGGGGGTACTGAGGGTCTGCTTAGGGCTGGCCTTAATTCACCTGCACTGCTGGCAGCCTGCCACTCCTCTCCTGGTCTGGGTTTTTACACACGTGAATTACAGTTCACTTTTATATACATAGCTGTGCAATGCAGCACTAGACACATCTCAGCTACCCAGACTGCTTAGCTTCTGCTCAGGTCATTATACTTCTTCTTGGTTTCATCTCCCTTGCCTTAAATTTGATCTACTAAGATGCCAGGATGGATGAAAACTTACATCTTTTTTCCTTCTGATTTTCATTTCAGTCCCTTGCTGCCAGCAGTGCCCATTTACCTAAAGGCATAAATGTTATGAAAAGAAATTATTTTATTGCTTTTCCAGACTATTGCCCATTACTTAAAAAGTAAAAAACTGTATTCTGAATTGTCAACTCTTCATGAAAAAGTTTCAGCAAATGTCAGCGGTTTCCTCCCCTAAGTGACAGTAGAGACCATTGTGTTTGTCCTCCTATAATGCCTTCTTAAATAGATTCAAAAGAGCTGTAGGTGGCATTGCTGAGTTAATATATACATATCTTTGAGTTGGAGTGTACCCATCTACCAAAGTGGAAAGAGACACAAATTGTTAACTTCAGCACTAATACATATTCATGTAGATTACTTGTCAGCTGCAGATTGACCAAAAAAATCACAACTGCAAGTGTAACTCGGTCCCATTTGACGTTCAGTGGGTGTGTAAAATATGCATTAGGCATTCACTCTGTTACTGGTAAGCACCACACTAAATGGAAGTAGCAAGTGACCCCCTGTGTAGAGATACCACACAGGATTTTATCCTTCAAAGAAGTCATCCTAAATGAGAGAGAATTTTTTATGGATATACAGGAAACCAAGCTCCTTATATTATTAGGGTACTTTGCTCCATCATTGTCTGATAAAAATACATTAATAGTTCTGAGCACAGGTGCCTGGCTCTTCAACAGAGTGCTATAGTCATGAAACCCCAGAAGCTGGCCTCTTCCCCTTCTCTTGTTTCACCCCACAAATGTCTCCTTTTCTCTGGGATGCTCCATAGCTCCACTTTGACAGGAGCACAATGTTCCCATGCCAAACACCTTCTCGTCTGGCTGGTGGGAAACTCTCCTGCTTGTGGATTTGAGCCTTGTGCCTGAGACAGGTCTGGAAGGCAGGTGTGTCAGACCAGAGCTGCAAAGGTTTTGCCCTGTTCTGAGAACTGGGAACTAGAAAAAAATAACCATTTCTGTCTGTAATATTTACCTGATGGTAGTCTCGATTTATGATTGCTATTCATGTGTCCTTCACACAAATCTCCCTTCCCTCCTTCACTCCACAGTCAGAAGAAAAAACATTAGTTCTCAGTGTGCTTGGCCTTGCCAGATGTTTGTCCTGTTGCCTGTGTTTGGGAGTGTGAGTCTCATCGTATCATTAGAGTAATGAACCAGTTTTCAAATCCCCTGATTTCTCTTCCTGCTTGGCAGCTAATTGCGTTATTAGGACAAGCCGTGTAATATCAGCACTTCTGTTTCCTTAGCTGAGAAATGGGTAATAACCTTACTGGGCACTGAGGCAGGGCTAGTTACAGCTCTTGAAAATCAGAGTAATGAAGAGGACTTCCAACAGAAATGCTGTGAGAGGGGAGACACAGTCAGCTTTCTGCAGTGTTGGTGTTGCCAGTGGTTCCTCGAACAACCAGCTGTTGGCTTGGATGGCCATTCTGCCCTGAAGCTCTTCTAGCAAAGCTGGTGGAGGCAAAGCAAAACTTTCTCTTCCCTCTGCATGGGAAGCAGCAGAGCTGCAAATCCTTTCTGCGTGGATGCAGGAAGATCACTCTGTATTCCTTTCTTCTTTCCTACAGACCCAAACAAGCACTGCATACATGCAAGCAAATAGGAAATTTGGCTCCTCATTTAAAAGCAGCACACAAATACATAACATTATTACCAATCTCCTTTAAACCAAACTAGTGCTGAGAAAGAAAAACAAGCCTTTTGAAATAATGTGGATAGCAATTTACCACTTGGCAATAGTTTGGATTTTCAATAAAGGGGCCTTCATGGAAAGTAGGACTGGCTTACCAGGAAGGTATTGGAAATACACACACCTCATTCCAGCATGTGTAGCCTGTAACTGCTTGTAACCAGTATAGAGTTGGCCAGCTAGTACTTAATGATCATGCTGCTAGTAGGGCAGCTGGAATCACTCAACACATGGCCATCCAGCTAAACTCTCTGAACCTACTCTACCATGTCCATGCTCCCTGCTGGGACCAGTTCCTGGATCGTGTATCCTGTGAGCCATGTCTAAGAACTGCTTGGAAGATTTGTAGTTGGCATATACCACAAATTGTTGGGAGACTTTGATACAGACTTTAGACATCGGAAGCTTTGATAACTATTGTGTGGTAGCTGCCTGCCAGTGTTCAAGATTATGTCCCATCCTGGTTTATCTCACTAGTTTAGACAGAACTGTTGCATCCAGATGGGTATCACAGTGCTGGAAGGAGCCACTGTACCCACCTGGGAGCACAGCCAGTGCATTTCTCAGGTCTGATTTGAGTTCAGCACTGGTCCAGGGCCAGTATCCAGAACTGTCTGGAAGAGGAAGGTCTGCAGCACAAGGCATTAGCCAGGAGTGACTGTAATGCAGAAGACAGGTCCTTGTGCTGTGTCACAACTTCTATCCAGTGCTGCTGAGGCAAGAGTGTTGAAAGATGTAAGCAAAGCTCATTTGGACTTTCCTTCCTCAGCCCCACTCCATAGAAAATCCACCTGCGCACATGCACACAGGCTCAAAACCACCTAGACCTACAACCATGTGCACAGAGACACACAGACAGGCTGGTCAGAGGGAGATTGGCTGACCTGGACGCTCACTAGGTGCCCTGGATGTAACAGCAGCTACTTTTGTTGGAAGAATGGGAACTGAAGGTTCCTTCCACTGGGAGTGGCTTTAGGCAGGTGGAGAAAGACCTTGCATTAAAACTGGTGTCTGTGGGCTGCACAGAACAGCCATGTGGTACTGTAGTACAGACGTGAGGGTACGTAGCATTGGCATCTCTGAGATGAGGTATACACTGGAAGGGGAGAGGAGAACTGTGGTTGCTCTACAGATTGTTGCTGTGCAAGCAGCTCCCAGGCTTAGCATGGTCCCGCCATGGACTCCAGTTCTTAACCAGTAACCGGAAACACTTCTTGATTCATGCAGTCCACATTTAAGAGAAACATAAAAATAAATTTCAAATCCCATACTCCACTTGAGAAAGTGTAATGGCTTGAACCAATTTTCAGCTAGAGTTTGGGTTCAGTGTGACTCATTAGATTATAAACTATGCAACCTTTCAGCAGTCCTTTTCTCCACTAGATCTGCGGCACCCTGCCAGGCTTCAACTGCTCTGCTAGGCAATAGGCTTTTACCTCCTGCAGGAGTTCCGCTTTGCTGCTCCCACAGTAGATACCACAGTCCAAATGGACTTTCTTAATGCAAGCAGTGGTGGACTCTTCTCCTTCTGCAGAAACTCTCAAGGAGCCAAGTTTCACCCTGTGCCAGAGTGTTCTATTCCCCAGGATATTAGTGGTGCAATGGAATCTCCTGTAAATGCAGATGTGGGAACAGGTTTCCCCCCCTAGTTTACTACACTGGAATTTCCTAATGAGTGTGGTAAACTGGTCTCTCTGCTGACTTGTTCTGCTTATGCTTAGTTCTTGGTACCAAAAGACTGGACACCAGTTGGTTGTTCAAAGAAACATAAATCAACATACATTTTGCATCTACAAATAAATGCTGATTGTTAGAAACAGCCATACCATACCAAAAAGCACAAATAAACACCAAGAGCTCTGCTTACAGTTAGCACATTTTTATCTAAGTAATTATTTTAAATGCTTACTCTTAAATTTCACATTTTGTGGTACACGTGGCTTTTCAGCTCCTGTTTCTAACTTACAAATTTTTGAATATCCATTTCAGTGCCACTGGACATGTAGTCTGCTAAGATTTCTTTATATGTTGTTTATTGCAGCATTTTTTCTTGGCTGACATAAAAAGCATTACTGAGATTTTAGGTTGTTTCTAGCAGTGTCATTTGCACAGAAAACACGTTGAGTAAAAAATTGAGATATTACTTACTTTGGAAAACAATTTATGCTTTTATCCCATCACTACCCCACTTACAGCCACATAATCTGTCTGACCAACATAGAAAATAATGCCTCCTTGTTACAGGGCATTAGGAACTGATGCTTTTATTAAGCTGACGTTGTTCTGCCCACTTAAGAATTTTGGTGGACTGTATAAAATCATTTGGGAAATCCATGTGATCTTTGTGGCTGCTGCTTACACACTGTAAAACATAAGGCCTTTTTCCTCCTTTGCCCTTAAGAGAGCTGTAGCTGGACATTTGATTAAGAAAACTCACTAGAGAAGCTCAGCGTTTGGAACACTGTATCTGATATGAACATTGAAATAAAAAGAGTCAATCTGTATTTGAAACTGATGCCAAACATCTCTTCTTGGTCCCCTCAGGTTGTTTATGAACTGATACCGTGGCTTTGTGAGATGCCTAGCTCAGTGTGGCCAGGGTTTTACTTTGGCTGATTTCTGACTTTTTATATTCATGTGGTTTTAAGGAGAGGAAGAAAGTCTTTTAGGTCTTATTTTTCTAATAGGACAAAATGAGAAGATATTGGATAGGGACATGTCATGGTCATGAGTCAGGGTAAACTGAATAAACTGACTGAATGCTATTTTAGGACATCATATGAAAGGCAACTTAAAATACCGTCTTCTGTTTGCAGGAATAGACAATCTCTATGAGAGGGCTCTTCACATCCGCAAACTCCTCCTTACTTTGCCCAGGTCGGTCCTTATAGTGATGAGATACCTCTTCGCCTTCCTCAACCAGTAAGTGCTCTATAATTTCCTGAGGTACTGTGTCTTTATCTGCTTTCCTTTGCTGGTATCAAAGTTCATTTGGTTTACTCCTACTCTATACAGAATTTACATTTAAGCTCCATTTAACACAAAAATTGATCTTCTAATTGACACTGAAAGTAGAAGGAAAACACCAGTTTTCATTCAAATTAAAATTCCATTTGTCCAAAACTGAGCAAGGTTGTAATAAGACAGATGAAAATGTTGTCTGAAATGAGTGCAGGCTATTGCATTAACACGGGTAAGAAAAATAAGAAATGCAAACTGTAACATTAAAAATAGTTATGGTAATTTAAACCTAGACTTTTTTTTTGCCTTATCTCAAGCTGATTTTAATCTCCTTATGGGAAAAATAATCAGTATATTCAAGCAGTACCAGCACTACAAGCTACCTCTTTGATGCTGGGCACTGCCAGGGTGAGACTTCATGTTGCTGCTTCTATTTGCTGGTAATGGGGCTGCTAGTACAGAGAACATACATCCGCTGAGTGTGCTCTGATACAAAGCAGCTTGGTTCTCGCATTGCAAAATACAGGCAACTGCTGGAAGGAGGGTTTTGTGAGAAAGGGAAAGTGAGTTTTGTGTCTTCCTCACCCCAGAAAAACTTCTTCATTCTCAGAGAGGAAATAGAAGATAGGTTGGGTAATTGCTCTGTGTTTCTCCTTCCAGTCCTTCACAGCCTTCTCTGGTTTTGCTGATCCCAGTATTTTCACTGACAATTTTACTTCTGCACTTTGCCCTGGTTCTAGCTTTTCTCTTTCTGCTGCCATGTTGTCTGTTTCCTGTTATATCTGTTTTCATATTGCCTTTTTTCCTCTTTTTTCCCTAAATTTGCCCTCTGCTGAGTCATTCTGTCTTTGTGACCTTCCCGATTTCATCCATCCTGTTCCTATAGAAACAGGGTCTTTGCATCAGGTTATGTGTGCACGCCTGTGTTCACAGCTGTTCACATTTCCTTTCTTCTAGTAATTTCTGAACTACTTTCAAGCAATATTTAAAAGAGGGACAGAGATCTAAAGTTTTATGAAAATAGCCATTAATTTGAAACGTGAATTTATTCCCCACAAGTGACACTATATGAATGCCTCAAAGGCTTGTATCACAGCTTCTCCTCTGCTTAGACCAAAGCTGTTTGAGGTTGTACTTGTTACATGGCCATGTTAGCTACATCTGTGCTCTCCACAGGAGTGCAATTCAGAAAGCAGGCTAAATCCCTTACTGCTTCCAAACTGATCCTGGTGCATTCCCAGAAAAATACATTCCCCTGGTTTGACTTTCTGCAAATCCAGTTCTGCTTTTTGCATATGCAGTTATGCCCACTTGGCCACGTGACATCATCAGACCTCATGGCAGACCTCATCTGGTCCGGCCTCCTGCTCAAAGCTTCTAAAGTTAGATCACCCTGCTCAAGGCTTTGTCCAGTCAAGAACCTGAAAGGGCAGAGAATCCACAGCCTCTCTGGGCAGTCAGTCCCAGTGCTTGATCACCCTTAAAGTGAAGAATTTCATTCTGCTTCCAGCTGGAATAGCCCTTGCTGTGACTTGTATCTGTTGAGTCTCATCCATTTGCAGTGCACCTGTGTCTGGCTCTCGTTTATGATTTTGATAGTAGAAGATTGCAGCTAGATTCTGCAGCAGCCTTCTCTTCTAAAGGCTGAACAAACACAGTTCTCTCCACTTTTTTATAACCCGTATGCTCCAGCTCCCCAGCTATCTCAGTAGTCATTTTCTGGACTTAAACCGATTTGTCAGCCTCCCAAAACTGTTTTTCTGGGCAGAAAGCAAGGTGCTTGGGGATTGTAGGTTGTATGGTAAAAACAGAAACCAGAAGTCACAGAGCCTTTTCAAGATCCCTGAGTTTAGTAGCCTCCAGAAGACAGCTCAGTCTGCCTAAGTTATAGAGGCAGTTGATGGGAGAGATGCATCAAGGTCTGATGAGAAATGGTAGGTAAGTATACCCACCTGGGGTCCAGTCCACTTGGGCCTCCAAGGATAAGCGCTGATGAGCTAGAAGCAGCAGCAGTTGATGCATTTTGCATTAGCCCGTTAGGTCAGCATACACTAAACACAGACAGTAGTGTGGGAACACATACATATACATACATATATGTGCTATAAACTCATAATCCATCTAGGCTATTGAAGAAATCCCATTTTTTGTTTTGTTACTTTCTGTGTGATTGTCAAGGAGAACAGGAAATCTCTGAAGTTGTGGTGGAAAATAAAGTCTCTCCAGTTTTCAGAATAAGGTTAGTCACAGTGGAAAAGTCAATTTTTCTTGATTTTTCTGTTCTAACAGCCTTTCACAGTACAGTGATGAAAACATGATGGATCCATACAACCTGGCCATTTGTTTTGGGCCAACCCTGATGCCTGTTCCAGACATACAAGACCAGGTGTCTTGTCAGGCACACGTGAATGAGATAATCAAAACTATCATCATCCATCATGAGGCTATTTTTCCAGATGCTAAAGAACTTGATGGCCCAATTTATGAAAAATGCATGGCTGGAGATGACTACTGGTAAGTCAGGATATTACCCTTCTATCTCCTTAACAAAATCATTATGCTGGTTGTCAGATAACTCCTGTGATACAGAATTACTTTCACATACAATAGAAGTATGAAGATAAACAAGAAGAGTGTTTAGGTTCACACAGTAGAGTGTTAGCTACAAAAAAAAAAAAAAAAAAAACAAAACATGAAGGAAAGGCAAGTATGGTGAGGTCTCCTGCACTATTTTGTGGAGGAAGCTAACCTTGTGTTCAGCCAGAATTCTAGGTGTACTGTGCAGAGGACACAGCCAGGTAGGAAACTGGCTCTCTAGCTATGAACCACCTTAAGAAATTTCAGCTTATGAAGCTTTCCCCCTGCTCCTTTCCATTCTTAGCATCACACACACTTTTTATAAGTGAAAGGATCAAAGGTTCTGAAAACTTCTTAATCACTGAAGACATTGTTTAAAGGAGAGATGTGTAGGCTTCTTCAGTAATTGTGTGTTCATAGCATGTCATGTGAATTATGTACATAACTTTATAAGAATAATTTAAAATAATCTCATGGGGGTGGCATATTTTTGATATATGTCATTTCTCTCTCTGCTCAACCTTTTGTTTCTCTTCAGTGACAGCCCGTACAGCGAACATGGTACATTAGAGGAAGTGGACCAGGATGCCAGTACAGAGCCCCATACCAGTGAAGATGGTATGTTACATTACTGTGCCTTTGATAGGAGTAAGTTTTACAGGTGTTTCATGTAGGAGACCACCTACTTTCCTAACTGTGTCTTATTTGAAAGAAGGGGATTTCAGTCCTGGTGTTCCATAGCAAAGCCAGCATCTTTCATCTCTGTTTGTGTTCTTATTCAGTCTGATTCATCTGTGTTTGATCAGCTGTTTCCTTGTTCTCTCCTGATTTGCCCAGTCACAGGAAGGGCAAGAGAGAAACTTTTCAATCAGCACATACTATTTTCTGATATAGTATTACATTTTTAGTGACTCTTTATTTTTTGCCTGCAAAAAGTAAACTTATCAAAAGCCTCTATTTAAATATTTCCGCTAAAGGATATTTGCCATTCAGTGGGATCTTTTTTGATAGGAATTTGAAAGCTGTTCCACCTAAAGGATTTATAACTACTGAAAAGCATATGCGTATCCCCCACAGTGAAACTTCTGAACAGTAGTCATTTGCTATAAATGTTAATCACATAAACTGTGACAGTTCTGGGTACAATAGATATCCATGAAAAATTTGATGCATCTCCAATATATGAATTCTTCTTAGCCAGATTTTGAAGGTGTATTTGACTGCAGCATATTTCAGTTGGACCATCCTTCAGATATCCCTCCCAGTAACTTCTGCCCAGTTTCAAGCAAATGTAACAGATGGAAAGAGGTGTCAAAATTGTTAAATAACTACCATTTTCATGACAATTAGCAGACAGTTAGAGGTGAAGGTTTCAAAATAATGCTCCCAATAGAGATGAGCTGTAGTGTGAGCTCACTGTGTATCTGGCCAGCAGGGAACCCAGAGAGAGCAATCAGCACACGTGCACTTAGCACTAGCAGAAACAAAAGCTGCCCTTTGTCCATCTCAGAGGATGTGTGGAAGGAGGAAGAGGAAGAGACAGAACAGAGTGAAAGGGGAGGAAAAGAGCTATAGCAGAGAAGGAGTTTGGGGTTTTGGGTTTTTTTTAAATGTCATAAGGGATACTGGTTAGTAGCTGGGACAATTGCCATAGGGAAGGGGAACAGGAAGGTCTATCTATAGGAAACCTGTATACACTGGTCCCATTGCATACAGAGTAATCTAAACAATAGTTCCATTCTAGATGTACCCGTCTGCTTTGTCACGTAGACAAGCTGTCAGTGACAGATTGCCTGTCTCTTCCCCTTTACCACAGTGAGGAGGGACAAGCAGAGCCTATCGGTGCAGCTGTTTGGAGAGGAGGGACAATTTGGTGGGCAGGCATCACAGAAGGGGGGAAAAATGAGGATAGGAGAGGTCAATGTTTATCTTCTCCCTGCGGTGTATACCTCTGCCTACACCCGCAGCACGGAATACTGACAGTTTTACAAGACAGCCTGTACATGGGTTCCTCTTGACCAGCTCTGTAGAGCTAAACCCGCCTTTCTACAACACAGCTCTGCTAAATGGTACAAACTCCTAATTGTACTTTATATCTCCAAGACAGTATAGCCATACTTTATAAGAGCTCCCTCTTCCATTGGAGGCATGAAGCAAGAGTGAAAGCTGACGAAGTCTGTCTGTCTCATATTTAGAGCACAAGTGAAATAGTGACATGCAGGCAACACACCAGTTCAATATATTGAGGCCAAATCTGGGGTCCTGTGACCAAACTGGGAGACAAAGGTCCAAGTGGGCATGGGAATTTCAGCATCAATCAAAAGCAGTTACTTCAGAACCATGCCTAGGAAGCATTAAAATAGCAGCAGGATTCAGAGGAGCAGGACCATGATATCACACGGAGTATCACCTGTACCTTGATAATCATGGGCTCTACCCACCACTGTGTTGTTATAATAACAGCTTTACATTCCTGTTGTGGTGCAACTGTGTCACTGGTGAAGACAAACCATGAAGAGAATAGCTGTCAACAGGACAAAGTCCTTTTAAAAGATCTAATTGCTCAAGACAAGTTTTTTTGTTCACCAAATTGGCCAGCAATTTAATTCCATCTGTCCCATCACACATTTTTAATTAAGTTCCAAAAGGAAATGGACATCCGTGTTTACAGCAAAATAATTGTTAGCACAAAAATATTTGTAGTTTAGGGAAACACTACTGCAAAGATAAAGATTAGAAAGCCTGGGTTGCACACAAAACAGGGTTGGTCTTCAGTTCCCTGCCTGCAAGCTCTTATCCATTTTTTTTCATGGATATGGCTTTTGATTATTATAACCGCACATTTTTCTAATGTAGGTTGCAGGCTTTAAATGAAATGCATTCACCATCTCTTTGCACATACATTCATGTGTTCGTCCTTGATTCATTGGTTATACACTGGATGCACCACTGCCAGCTGTATGTGGAGAGAGAGAAAGGGAGGCAGAGCATTGCTGCTGTATTGATCAGACATGTAGTACTTATGTATTTCCCTCTGGTAGGAAATGGAAAAAGCAGATTCTATAAATGGGGAGCAGGGGTTGAAAATCTGATTAGTTTTATGCGAAAATGTTGTATACATATGCAAGACCAAGCAGCTAGCCCCATAGGAATTACAGAAACATACTCCAGAGGCTATGATCAAAAGTGAAAGTATTTATTTTTCTACTTTAGTTATTATATAGTTGTTAGAAGAATTAAATTATATAGTTGTTATACAAACTATAACTACATTATATAGTTGTTAGAAGAATTACTTGCTGTATAAAATTAAACAAGAAGTGAATCTCTCTGAGCCTACTAGAATAAAACCATCTGTAGGGGCTGGCTCAGTAGTGACAGGAATGTTTAATTACAATGTAGAAAACAACAAGAATTTTTAAAAATTAAATTATGTCTGCGGAGGTATAATCTGGTATATCGAAGAAGAGAAGGCTGGAATTTACAATTGAGCACATAAATACTTCATAAGTACTTAATTTTAAGCATATATATTGCCTTTTTTTTTTTTTTCCCCTAAGGTTACTGGTGTTTATATATTTCTAGTGATCACTGGAAAGAGAAGAGGGAAGGAGAATTAAGACACATTTTACTGTACAGTTTTCAGTCTTTTTTTAAATGTGCAGAAAGTATTCCAATTAAGGAAAACACATAAGTTCCTTCTTTCTCCTAAATCTGGAAATGAAATGTAATTTGTGGAGTTCAGAACACTTGTACTCAGAAAAACTCTTCTGTAATTTTGCTGCAGAACAACCTTTACCTGGAAATGCCTCTGCAGTAAAGACTCAAAGGATATTGTTCATGTTTTGCTGAAGCAGTTGTTAGCATATTTCCTTTGCCTTCAATTTTCTGGAGATTTTTTTTCTTGTTGGAGGCATATGGAAAAGGGTGGCTACATTTGTTTTCAAAGGAAGTAAGAGAAAATTTCCTGAGGAAGTTGAACAGATGGGTTTCTCCTGGGAAAACATACATACAATTAATATCATACTATTCATAGATATCTCATAAACATAGGGTAAAAATTGAAATGGTAGTTCTGCTGAAAACAAAAATCAGAGGGACATGTGAAGCTGTTAGCTATTGTTGTGTCCCCAACACACAGTAATTTTCCTGCTTTTCAGTAGCACATGCTGTGATCAACATTTTGCCAAATTCTTCTCTGTCAACACCTTGCAACATTTCTCTGCTTTTGCTGTTCCCCAGTCAGAGAACTGCTGTCTGGAGGACAGGACTTAGAAATTGCAAAGCCACTTTTCTCTGATGGGGTGCAGAAGAGAATAAAGACTTCAGGAGATGGCATCTTCCCAGGGAGTTCAAGGACACACTCCATTCCCAACAGCCAGGGTACATCTGGGAGAGATGAGAAAGAGCAGAGCAACAGCAACCCTCCCCCCAAAAGCACAGGGGATGGTCTCTCTTCTTGTCCTTAGCCCATTGTGCCCTGAGGTGTAAAGGGGCAGCACCAGGCCATGTCAGTGCCATCACCTCTGTAGGGAGGTTAGTACTACATCTGACTCCCCAATCCCAAAATTAAAATTAACACTTGTGTTTCTTCTGCCCTTGCTGCTTTTCCAAGCAGTGGTAGCTTTTCCCCCAGTACTTTGGTATCTCAGTTCTGTGGGATTGCCTGAGTCACTGGAGATGATAGCTGGTGAGATCCTATAGGCCATCAAATACTTGTTGCTGTTGTAGGCGAATGTGCCCAGGTATGGACAGAGCAGTGCAATTCCATTTTCCTCCGAGCTGTCAGTTTTACTGTTTGACATTCAGTACCACACACGATTTGAGTTACAGATACCTTAGCTTTCATCACCTTTGCTTTTTTGGAAATGCTTATCTGTCATTCAGTAACATTGATATTAAATGTCTTAACTTTTCAAAATGCATTTATTTCGAGAAGTAGCTGTCATGGTACTTTGGTTTCAACTATTAAGGCTTGACCTGTAACACGGTGAATTACTGTTTAAGTACAGTCTCTGTACTGTTTGCTATAGGAGAGTTCTTTCCATGTGAAAGCAACATTCGGGGAAAGAAAATGCCCATTTCAAATAGTAACACCTGTCTGAACTTACTTCTGGTTTTATTAAGAAAACTGCATGAGATCTGTTGGGCACTTCTCCCTGAGGAGGTGAGATTTTTTTACCCAGGCAATCTAACAAATATGTCTCAAAAGTCACATCCATTATGGGTACATTATCAATTCATGCAGCTTGTTCCAGTGGGGCAGCTTCTTTCAGACCTCTGAGAACGTATGAGTCTTGCAGGCATTGGAAGGATACAGAAAACAGATTCCCATCATGCACCACACTTCGATTAGTGTAATTCCACCGAGGGAGATAGAACTATTTCTAGTTTAGTCCATTAATTTGTCAATAAAAAGACCTATATACTCAAATGTGAGCTACTGCATGGTCTGTTGAAATTAGCAGAGAAACGGGAAATCCCATAGCTAATCAGTGTAGGTATTTATCAATCCAGTACCCATGGCCATTATCAGTTAACTTCAGGGAATGTCAAAGGAAAATATGTACAGGAAATTTGGGATTTTCTTATTTCCTGTAAAGTTTCTTTGTTTGTTTGGGGATTTTTTTGGATTTTAACATGTTACCCATAGTAAGTAATTGGTTTTCTGAAAAATGGGATCTTTTGCTTCTGAATTCTTGACCCACTCTTCCATAACCTGTAACTTACCTGCAATCTGAGAACAACATGTTCATAAAAACATCTTCTTTTCAATCCTACATGATCCCAGTAGTACCTTCTTATAATGAATTCCACAAGCAATGCGCATGATACATGTAAAACCAGCATTCTTTTGACAGTGTTACATAGTTGCCATTCAATTTAATATTGTCCTCTTAAACACAATGCAAGATAAACAGACATGTTGTAAGGGAGCTTATAAAAAAGACTGGAGAGGGCCTGATTACCAAGGCCTGTAGTGAAAGGACGAGGGGCAATGGTTTTAAATTAGAAAGGAGTGGATTTAGATTAGAAATAAGGAGGAA
>JAAGNO010011199.1:107453-130043 GCA_033439905.1 Ceryle rudis
TGGAGACATTCAAGGTGAGGCTTGACAAGGCTCTGAGCAACCTGCTCTAGTTGAGGATGTCCCTGCTCTCAGCAGGGAGGTTGGACTGGATGACCTCTAGAGGCGCCTTCCGACCCAGGGCGTTCTATGTTTCTATGTTTCTGTGTTTAGTTCTATTTCATTTGGCCATAGTGTCTCTGCATGCCTGTAGTTGCTTTGTCACATCTGTTAAGAGACAGACCGTAGACAGAGTATCTAGAGATGAAAACAAGATTGTATGTCAGAATATACATACCAGCATTAAAGGTTTCCCAGTTTTACAGAGTGTTTCCTTCTGTGTTGCCTTTACATTTTCTTTGCTTAAAAACATAAACCCAAGAAACCTATTACCACCACCCACCTACCGGGTAAGGCTGCCAGTGAGCCATCCAGCAGGGATGCATTTTCAGGAATTAATACTTATTCCTAAATTCTTATTTGCATTTATATAATCAAAGTCATTTCATCCAGCATACATTATTTCTGCATTTGTAACACTGAATTCCCGATACCACAATATGCCATCTCTAGAAAGTTTCTGAGTTTGTAACTCCCAAACTCCCTGCTGTTCATCACTGACAGGAGCTCTTAGGGTGACTGCCAAAGCAGCAAACCACAAGACAGCTTTCTGCAGGCTGGGCAAGTTATTGAAAAAATGAGCTGCAAAGTATGACCTCAATACAGGTGCTATCATTGTGCTTTCTTGCTGCGGGATGAAGTTAATTTTAAAAAGACATTCCTGTGCAAAATGTTGTCATAAAGGGACAGTGGCTTTCATTACCAGTCTGGTTCTTTGGGGAATTACAACCTCGGCAATTCTAATTTGCACCAGGCAGAAAGTTGCTATCCTAGTCATTAGCCCAGATGTTAATTTCCATCTAAATATTGTTCTAATTATGTAAAGGTAGTTGACATTTTGGGGACTCTGTGTTACTGGAATCAATAAAGTGTGTGATTTTTAAACCTGTATTTTGCAGGTTTTTCTTTATGTTTCGAGACTGTGATGAAAAAAATTAATCTGCTTGAACTCAGTTGCTTTTGGGTTTGTGCAGAAGAAACTATAGGTTGTTAAAATCACAGCTATTCTGCTGATGTCTGGGCACAGCTATGAAGGTATCTACAGGAGACATGCAGCAAGGGCCCTTCACTGACATCAGTAGGTTTCTAACCCAAGCATAGGTTACAGGGTGGAGTCCATTACCAGTATAAGGCTGAATTTACCAGTGTACTGACAGAATATTAGCCAGGACTGCTGTAACTAATGTTTGACTTCAGAAAATAGCAGCCTTCCCTGCAGAAACCAGAGGAACTCAGGATTTTGGAGCAGGCAGAGTTGCCTTAGGCAACTTGAGGCCACACAGGGACTGCCCCTGTGGAGGAGTCACCATTAGGTGGTCTGGAGCCATGTGCCTCTCTCAAAAAGGGTGTTAAGGAAGCAGATTAAAGCGCGAGGCTTTGGTGTTGCGTAAAATACTAGGCTTTCACGAGGGCTGCACGCTCGTCATGTAAAAGACAGAAATGTCATAGCCCAAATAGGCAGTGTCCATACTCATGCACAGGGAAATCTTGTCTTCCTTCCTTCCTTTGCCATTGCGGATGTTAAAGGCACTCCTGTTTACTTCTTCATCACACTGGTTCCTCAGGCCTCTGTTTATTCATCTGAGTTTGTTTGTCTTCTTTTTGGAGGTCTGTATTGCCTGACCTCCATCCCACTCCCCAGCCATGAAGGAACACTTGCAGCAAAAGGCCGAGGGCTCTCTCCCAGCAGCAGCTATGGTAACATTTGAACATGCTGCTATGCTTTCTGCAGCTTGCAAAGCAACCCAGATGTTTCATACTTGGAGCACAGATTGATTACGTTTCTTTGTAAGGGACATATAACTACTGCCTGAAGTCTGCCTCAGCTCAGCTGGTGTCTGTCAGCTCTGCTCAATAAGAATGAGCAGTGAGAAAATTCAGTAAATGGGGTTTATGAAACCAAAATGAGCAGATAAGCCAGTGTGGAATCTGACATCTGTTCTTCTTCTCTCCCTACCCAGAGTGTGAGCCCATAGAAGCTATAGCCAAGTTTGACTACGTTGGAAGATCTGCACGAGAACTCTCTTTCAAGAAAGGAGCTTCTCTTCTGCTCTATCACCGAGCATCTGAAGACTGGTGGGAAGGAAGACACAATGGAATTGATGGCCTTGTCCCTCACCAGTACATAGTGGTGCAGGATATGTAAGCAGTGTCTGGTGTGACTAGGTTCTTGGTGGGATGTAAAAACATGCTGAAACAATTAACAAAGTGATTTCCAAATGGGATAGTGGTTTGAAGGCTCAGATAGATTAAACACTTGCCTTCTGTTCAGGATGCTTCTGTCTTTATTGTCCTGAATTGACAGCTCTTAATCAAAAGCTACTTTGAGCTTTGAGTCTAAGCTACTTTGTTTATGGATATGTTCCCAGTACTTTAAGAGACAGATGCTCCTGCACTCATTTTGACTATCCCTTTGTAGCAATTGCTGACATTTAACTTCAGAATAGCAAGGGCTGGTAAAACACAGCCCTGAATTCTTGTTTTATGGTATTAAGCATGTGCTTTGCAAGGATGACAAAGTTGTTCTTTACAGAAGGGTTACACTAGAAATGTAAAGAGCTCAGTAAACAGAAGGATTATAACCATTTTTTGGAGACATGGAGGGGCTGCAATGCATTGTAATATCTCTGCTTTTCTTAAGGGGATTAAAACCTGGGAGTGCCAAGGTGCTTTCTTGTCACACTTAACTCACTGACTTCTCATCTCACCCTGTATGTTCTGTTCAGGGATGATACTTTCTCAGATACACTGAGCCAAAAAGCAGACAGTGAGGCCAGCAGCGGACCCATAACCGAGGACAAGTCATCATCAAAGGACATGAACTCTCCCACTGACCGTCACTCTGATGGGTATTTAGGAAGGTAAGCTTAAGCATAACATATTTGCAGAAGTACTGCTCACAGCTCAGGTAACGTAGAAATTACTTCTCCACGTGCTTGTGATGGGTCACCACAACTTGTCCTATAACCACTTCTTCATTGGTGCAGGCAAAGAAAGAGATCAGAACCTCCACCTCCTCTAAGACGCCCTGGCAGGAGCAGTGATGGTCACTGCCCAGTTCACCCACCTCACCCTCTGTCCAACTCATCCTTGGAGCTAGGTTCTCCCAACCTGGCAACTCACTGCAGTCCCAGAGCCCTTCTTCAAAATCGCAGCCTCAATGCTGACAGCCCTGAAAGGCGACGTAGACCTGGACATGGCAGTCTCACTAACATCAGTAGGCACGATTCTCTAAAGAAGATTGATAGCCCTCCAATTAGAAGATCTACATCATCTGGTCAGTACACAGGTTTCAATGACCATAAACCACTGGACCCAGAGTCAATAGCTCAGGTTTGTGTCTTTTTTTATTTTATGTCACTCTCTGATTTTCTGAGGAGCAAGGCTTAGCAACTAGTGTGGCACAGAGCACATATGCCGTCGGGGTGTGTGTGCCTATATCCTGCTTAGCTTTCTAAACAGAATGAGTGCGAGAGAAGACTCATTAAGGGATCCGGGATAGAAGCAGCACAAGGGGAAATAGACAACGCAGAAGCAATAAAAGGAAATTATTTCCCGCTACACTGTAATGAAATTGCCTCTGCCACACAGAACGCTGGGACAGCATATGATTACAACAGCTACATAAATTGCTGTGCTCTGATGAAAGCTGGCCTACTCTGACTTGCATGTCATTAGTGTTCAATTATTTCTCAGTATTATGATATGCGGGAAAGTGCTCTGACTGGCTAGTAGCAAACATTGCCATTCAAAGCACAGATTTACATTCCAGGGTCTTGTGGATTTTACGTAATTTTCATAACGTTCATACCATATGTTGAGTCGATGGTTCTTGGCCCCTCACTTCAGGAAGAATATTGAGGTGCTGGAGCGGGTCCAGAGGAGAGCGACGAGGCTGGTGAAGGGACTGGAGGGAAAGTCTTATGAGGAGAGGCTGAGGGAGCTGGGGTTGTCCAGCCGAGAAGAGGAGACTCAGGGGGGACCTCATCACTCTCTACAACTACCTGAAGGGAAGTTGGAGTCAGGTGGGGGTCGGGCTCTTCTCCCAGGCAACCAGTTACAGGATGAGAGGGCATGGCCTGAAGCTGCACCAGGGGAGGTTTAGGTTGGATATCAGGAAGCACTTCCTCACGGAAAGGGTGATCAGACACTGGAATGGACTGCCCAGGGAGGTGGTGGAGTCGCCATCCCTGGAGGTGTTTAAGGAAAGACTGTATGTGGCGCTTAGTGACATGGTCTAGCTGATGTCATGGTGTTGGGTCACAGACTGGACGTGATGATCTTGGAGGTCTGTTCCAGCCTCAGAAATTCTATGATTCTGTGATGCTCGTAGTTGTGCCTAAGAACATAATGTGCAAGATGTTGCACCTACATAAACCGTGGGCCATCTTATCCCTGAAGGAACACTCAGCAGTCTCATTCCTGGCAGTGAAGAGGTGAGAGGGATGGAATAGGGAGCACCCCTATCATCAGATTGGCCTGTTGTACAGAGCTGGTAACAGCTCTTGAGCAAATAGATACCGCTGTCTTCACAACTCACATTTTGTCTAGGTAGGATAACATGATTACTAGGGGCACCCCAAGGGTACAATATGATTGCAGAAGTATTTTACAGTAACACTGGCACTCATGTTTTAAAATTTAATGTACTGGTGGCGCTTGCTTGCAGACTCTGCTTCCAACAAGGGATAGAAGGGACTGTTATGCTTGGGTCAGAAAGCTGAACCACGTATTAGAGTTAGAAAGTGTAATTGTTGTTACTGTTTCATTTTATTGGTATTTATTTGCTTTCCTGGAACCACACGCAGTACCATTTGGCGTAAGCTATTTATTTTTCTCAAGTTTATACTAGCAATCATTCAGCAGTGAGAGAACCCAGGCTTTGATTAAACTACATGAAAGTCACTGCAAGCAAGCAGGGAACATCAGGTATTTTAACCTTAGTTTTATCTCAGTACCACTGAAAATTAATAAATGAGTGTCTTGGTGCATTCTTTCAGCATTTGTGCCAGAAATCCTGACGAAAAAAAAATAACTTCTTAGGTAAGCTTACTGAACAATGTATTTTTCTGCTTAAGATTTAACTCAGAGAAACAAGAGGAGATAAGAGCTGATAGACACACAAGCTTTATTTCCTTTCAAAGCCAGATTTTATTATCTGTGTGAGGGAGTACAGGTCCTGAACACCTGAGGCATTAGCTGAGGGGAGCAGTTAGCTGAGGGTTAGCAAATGAACTAAAATCTTTACAGCTGTCAGTACCCAAGAGGTGACAGGAACCTTCACAGTTAAAACTCCACTGCTAAGCAAATATCCTTTGTCCTGACAGTCACTTAATATACATAAGTGGCTTGCAGGTTTTTGGTTTATTTTTGATTCTCTCGTATAAACAGGTTAAATATTTGTAATGTTCAGCCAAAGCTGACATCTCGTCAGTTGTAGCATCCTTCAGCTAAATCTGGTGGAAATCATTTTTAGCGCTGTAACAGTCATTAAAGAGAGGATGGTTGGCAAATTAATTCGTGCATTTTTCACCCCCTCCCCTTGCTCCTCTGGTGCTTTGCCTTCAGTAGCAATTTGAGTGACATGCTGCTCTCTCTGCTCTGACCCAGGACATTGAGGAGACGATGAACACGGCCCTGAACGAGCTCCGTGAGCTGGAGCGGCAGAGCTCGGCAAAGCATGCCCCCGATGTCGTGTTGGACACCTTGGAACAAATGAAAAACACCCCCACCCCTGCCACCTCCACGGAGTCTCTCAGCCCACTCCACAGTGTCGTTTTAAGGAGCTCTGAGCCTCAGATCCGCCGTAGCACTAGTTCTTCCAGTGACACCATGAGTACTTTCAAGCCCATGGTGGCCCCCAGAATGGGAGTGCAGCTGAAACCTCCTGCTCTTAGGCCCAAACCTATTGTTCTTCCAAAAACAAATCCTAGCATAGGGCCTTCCCCTCCTTCCCAGGGTCCAGCTGACAAATCTTGCACAATGTAGACAGCTCAGCCACCCACAGTGCCCGGCTGGGGTATGCTAGGGAAAGGGATGGATTAATGATAGAAGTCAGGGCTCCGTAACATCATTTGTTCATGTTTGTAACTGGAGAGGCTTTGTTTTTCAGTGTTTTTGAATGTATTGTCTGAAACTAGCTACATCAAGATGGGCATTTGTATTTTGTATGGTTTCAATTAAAAGAAAAACTGGACAATTGTGCATCGTTTTAAAAAACAAACATAGACTTACTTGAAAACTTGATGCTGCACCATTTGTAATAAAAACAACACAGATCACAAACAGCTTGCCACGTTGTACCATACTTCACAGTCTTACTGTAGCTATATAATAACAGATCCTGCACAAAACTAAAGGGGAGGGGGATGGCGGGGGAGGTGGGACCTCTCATTTCTGGGTCACCAAACCAAATCTCAGGCAGGTTACTAAGAACTAAAATTAAGCATGTGAGGATTAAGTGTCTGTGTGGAATGTCTAAGTCATCTCAGGCCACATTTCTTACTTAAGACACACCAAAAAAAAAAAGCACCAAACCCTCACAACTCTCACAATTGGCACCGAGTTTTAGCTTTCTTGCTGGCAGTCTCACTAGAGGCAAGTGCTGGATGGATCTGGAGATCACATTGCTCTCACCAATAAAAAGCAGCATTCCAGGTCACAGCTAAAGCACATCTCCAGGATAGTGTCTAGAAACTCCTTTTGCTGCCCTCTGTAATAGTGTACCTTTTCCCGTGATGCTAGACCTTCATTCCCTGACATCACATTTGTCACAAAAGCTAAATTCATTTAAAGTTCATAGTTGAGCGAGCCAGGCTCTGGGGAGTATGTGAAGCTGTTGGTCCATTAGGCAGGCTGATGGGCGAATAAAAGGATCAACTACACAGTAATTCAGCAAAGTATCCCATTGACTTTATTGCTCAGTGTCCAATTAAAGACATGATTTGACTTGTAATAGTCAAGAGTTCCGAGCTGACCCAGCTCCAACGGCTGCCTTGCACAGCACAAACGCTCTGTGCACATCCTCAGTTACGCTGACGGCAGCAAGACTGGGACTAAAGTTTTCTGTAACCACTTTCTCCCTCTTTTCCTCTTTTTTTAAATGACAGAAATCACTACCTTTCTTATGTCTGTGTGAGTGGCGACTGTCACCTTTGCTTAGCGCTCTGTTGTTGAACTTTGTTAGGTGTGAACTAAATGTACAGCTGGTTTGCACATTGCAACAGTAAGCCATAATATTATTTCTGTGACTATATTTCCAACATCCAACCTATAAAATGTTTCTGTGAAGAAGATGGGGTAAAAAAGAACCTGCTGTGGTCCACCTACAGGTGTACACCTGGCTTTGAGTAAGATATGTCTTTCCACATGCTCTTTAAGATCTCACTGTTGGAAAGCTTGAAGTTGTACCACTTGCTATGCATAAACATTTGATTTTGGGAGGAGAAGACTAGTGATAAAATTTAATAGGCATAACTGAGGTGACAGGAGCAATTTCCTGTTGTTATTTAGGAGCAACTCACTCCTGCTCTGGTTTACACCCTGTAGGCAGATAATGCAAAGCCCCAGGTGTAAGAAGTACCCCATGAACCACCTCTGAGAGCCAAACTGCTCCTGGCATTTGCAAACTCATCTCCATCCAGGCGCAGGCTTCACACTCAGCTGAGTTGGGGCAAAGTCTTAATCCACCAGAGTGGACTGTGCAGCATCAGTCAGTGACCATTTGGCCCTCTTGACTGTACTGCCTTGTCCTAGCACCAGGGCGAGAGCCTACACCAGGCTGGCCCCAGCTGCAGCCCAGCCACTGGTCTATAGGGTCTGTCCACTTGGTCAGGACCAGAAGATATTTTCATATAGCTCCCCCGTTTACTAGAAGCAGTGGAACAAACTGGAATTTCAGCCTTCATTTACATGCAGTTTTAGTCTAGCGTTTTTAAATTAACCCACCCGGCATAATTGAAATGGATACCTGTATCTTTAAATTACATAGGGAATTTTGTATGTTTAAATAACTGTACTGGACTCCATAATGCTTATATTAGAAATTGTTTAGCAGAAGAAAATATTAGAAACAGTGCATTTAGTGAATGCATCCACTTAGTGCATTCACACAGTTAAATGTGTAGTTTGATGGTTATTATAGATACTTAAGAGTATAGTAAGTGGATATGTAACAGGAAAGACTGCTACAACTACAGACGTACTAAAGGGTAACTCCTGCACACCTAATCCTATCAGTATTGTCCTTTACTGTCAAGTTTGATGAATTGCAGTACTGGTAGCTTCCTGCTTGTTGACTGTTACCTAATTGTGTCAATGTACATCTGTAGTATGTACATGTGAAAGTGCCTTTAAATTTTAGAGGAGCTTTAGCCTTGCTCTTGTACTGTTGCATTTCCATTGCATCCTTCCCTGTTCGTGTATGGCTGCATTCCCATTGCATTCCTTCCACTCTCGAAGAACAAATAAAAACATGGAAATTTCACAGTTCTGGAAGAGAAATGTACTGTTAATCTGTTGTGACAATGCACTTTTATGTATAGTACTGTACATTTTTGGCATGTACCATTACAAGCTTCAGTATACGTTCAGGTTTGTTCCTCATAGTGTATCTTTATAATAAAGAAGATAGTTCTGTCCGTGCGTGTAGTTTTGCTGGGTACGCCACCATATCTTCCAACGTGGATTGCCAGTCTACCTTTACCTTCCCCATAAAGGAAGAACAATCAGCATCCCCCAGCCACCCACACCCCACCCTGCATCCAGTCCCATCACCACCTTGGCCAGAAGTGCTTGTTCGGGGACAGGCTCCTACTTAACTTAAAGAGCACCATCCCCATAAGCTCACCGAAGTCTTTCCATCCCCAAAGGCCCCCCAACAAACAGCTACCAGCCTCACACAGTTCTGCCTGAGCACCCATCAACGTTGGCCAACCCCACTCCTGCTGGGTGTGGGAGCCCCCTGTGCACACTCAGCCAGCACCCCACCGGCCCCTTCCTGCTCCCCGCAGGAAAAATGAGGTGGAAAATAACATTCCAGCTTCCACATTTTAAAAACATGGTCTTAGAATGAAACAGTTAAGAAAAAAAGTTTACCTGGAGGCATTTCTTACAGCTGAAGAAGGGATGGCATCGTGCTGGGTGAGGGGAGTGCCCCAGGTAGAAGTTATCGCTGGTGACCTTATGTCTGAGTAATGGTGGCAATACACACGCCTTGGCAGCTGGCGCCAGGAGCCGGCGGGGGGGGGGGGCTGTGAGTGTCAGGCTGACGGCTGCACAAGACTTTCAGCCATGGAGCAGATGGTGTTGAGGCACATTCCTGGGCTTGGACCTCAGCTGCCTGGACAAGCTCACCATGCTGCTCAATTTACATGCATTTAAGGCTGGGGGAGTTGGGGGTTGAGAAGCTACTTGGAAACACATTTCCAATCCTTGCTTAAAAAATAAATAGGGGCAGAAGCCCCTGTTTTTAAAGTCATCTCTGGTTGTGATTGAGGACCACCATCTGCCTGGAGGGGAAGGAGCCTGTGACATCAGGTGGTGTGGGCATGGTACAGGGGGACAGGCATGCTGGCCACCCTGGCTCAGAGCAGGGCTTTTGCTCTGCACCCTGGGAAAGCCGCTGTGACACAACTGTTCGTCAGTGGGCTCATCGATCAGCCCATGGTGGCAGCCTTTGTATCACAGTATCCCGTGACCTACTTAGGGTATTTCTTCTTGTCCCCTACTGCACAAAAGCCAACTAAGAAATTCAGGAAGGGACAGCAAAGGTCATTCCTCATTCAGGGTCCTGCACAGTCCAGAGGATGCATAACCCAATTTCCACAGCCCATACACTGGTGAGGAAAGAGGCTTCTGTGGCAGCTTTTAATCTGTTTTAAAGTAAGTAAGAAAAGACAAGAAGAGAGGTCTTCACCTGTTGTGTAACATAAATTTTCAGTGTTGCACTGCACTGACTTAGTTTGCTTCCAGGTTCTGTAGTGGAAAAAGCCTGGCTCTCATGAAGACAGCCCAAGGTTTTGGCAGATGACTAGGGAACTGCTGACTCTACTGGCACTCAGAACAGCAAAGGGATGATGAGTTGTTTTGCTGAAAAAAGTGTATTAACTGAACAGAAAATGGGCAGCAGTGGCAGTGGGCTGTTTAGGTCTTGGGCCACTGCTGAAAATCACTATCTCAAGCCACGTGCAGCTGCCGGACACAGCCCTGCCCCAGCCCACACAAATGCTGCCTCAGCCAGGGCAAGGAAACCATAGAGGATCAGCCAGGTTTTAAGTTCTCCTTGTTAGAAACAGACCGTTTATAACTTACCCTTCAGCTCATGGGGACATAGCCTGCCCAGAAAGATCCACAGTGGCTCTGTTCAATCACTGCTACTTAGTGGGGCAATGCTTGATGTTAGTCTGAATGGTACATCAGGAACTAAATGAAACCAGCCTAAGTATTAACTAGCATACCATGAAAGTACCATTCTTGTAGGTAGGAATACTGGATTTTTTCCATGCACTTGGCTCATGGCAGAGGGAACTATAATATATGAAAACCCAAGTAGATAACAGCTAAGCGGCTTAAAATCCAGTTAGCTAAAACGGTTCAATTACTGCTAAAAAACAAAAATCCAATCAACCACTAGTCTAGATGTATCTCTGTAACTGCAGCTACTCCCTTGCTTTCTCAAGGGTGCTTGCAGATCATGCAGCTGACAAGACCATTCTCTGGTGGCACCTAAGGCCCTGGCAGACCCAGGAAGAGCAAGTTTTCCTGACCAGGGCAGGGCGGGGGGGGTCATGATGCCAGGATCCTGTGACTTGAGGGTGCCCCTCACTGTCTCTGCTGCAATGCTGCAGCATCACCTGGACCGCCTCAGCCTGTCTCATGTCATCCCTTCAGCCCCATCCCAGCACACAGACCCGCTGGATACCCCACCTCCCTCTGACCACCACTCTCCTCCCCAGCCCCAGCAGGTCTGTAACCCTAGCACAGCATTTCCCTTCCTCTCATCCCATCGTCCTGCTGATCAAGAAGGACAAAATTGGGAGAAAGAAAATGGCAAGTCAAGGACCAGGCCATCTGACCCACAGTCCCAGTCACACCGGAGAACAAAACCTGTGTGGTGGCACGAAGCTGGACTTAAAGGAGGAAAGAGAGATGTATTTCCTTACCTCCTTGTTCATGTGGCAAATGTGGTGAGAGCCAGCAGGACCACAGGCTGGAAGGTGACACACAGAATGTGATGCTTGCTGAGGGATCAAATAGCATTAAATAACTTAAACAGGGGCTGACTGAATTAGACAAACCAGTGGGTTTTCCACCACCTTTCTTAATACATACATGCAAACCAAAACCAGCAGGAACAGTAGATTTTATGCCTAACTGCGATCAGCTGAACCTGTGCCTTGTTGCAGCACAAGGACGGTGCATCCCCGGTTGTACCGCTGACATCTCCCAGCAGGGTCAGGCCATGCTGGTCACCTGAGAATGGCTTTTTGGTCCAGAGATGGAAGTGGGGTTTTTTTTATCTTTTTTTAATTAACAAACTGTATTGATTTTTTTTTTCAAGTAGCATAGTAATGGAATAAGAGTGCGAAGTACAAAGCGAAACAAATTCAGCTGTAAAATATGAAGATAGACAAGTTGTGCTGTACAAAGGAGGTCAGACACTTGCGGGATTGAAATCAATAGTAGCTGCACTCAGTACAGCAGCACGGATAAATCAAAACCAAACCCTGTCTGTTCTTATTTCCATGGAGCAGATCGATTCCTCCCTTAATATCTGCCACGTGCATTTTCACTGACATCTATAAACACTGACCAAACCACATAAAACAGTGGCTTACATTTATTTGAATGAATTACCCTCTGGGAGGGACAAATCACTGAGCCCAGTGCTGCTCTGGAGGGGAATAAGATGGTCATTGAAATGGTTGTTTTTCTGGCAGTGACTTCTTGGTTGCGATGAAGTAGCATTAACGGGGAGATTGTTACCGGAGTCATGAAGAGTGATTTTAAGTGTGCTAAAGGTGGAAAATACCTAAAATCCTTCACAACTTTGACCAAGAACTTCTGAGTGCTGTAAAATGACTTGGTATAACACATACTTTAATTGTTTTTTTTCCCCTCCCATGATGTTTTCAGAGATAACCATTACAGTAGTACACTGGTACCCCTGGTAACCAGCATCAAGGTGAACACCATAGGGTTATCCACCAGTACTTGCACATTTAAGCTGAATTGCATTGGGATGGTTTTCCAGCTCTTTAAATGGTCGTGGGTTTTTTTGGGTATGCTACTCTAAGAACGTGTCAAAACTTCATTTCAGATCTAGTGGAAAGACCTTTTTTTAATTTGTCACACACATCACAAGGCTTATTTTATGGCTAAATCAAAGTTGTCCTGAATGAAATCAGTTCACGTACAATAAGGTTACAACTGGGGCTTAAAATGTTGTCAGTCTTGGGCTTTCAAATCACATAGTTCATTCTGATGTCTCCTCTCTTTCCCTTCCAAACGCCAAAAAAAAAGAAAATTTGCACATATAATTTCTCAGAAGCATAGAGATGGGCACATTGCAAAATTCCTGCTGCATGTTTTACTTCAGATTAAGAAAACACAGAAGAAAATACAGTAATGTGTCCTGTTTGGGGGGGAAGCCCACCCTTCCCACACGGCCTCAACCAGAGGTGAGAGGGAAGCACGGTGGTGGGAAGCAGCTTGGGAGACGCAGCACAACCCTGTTGGAAGGAGCCCCATTTTCACACACCCACAGGACCACCCGTCTCCTGCACCCCCAGACTGGCAGCACTGGGGCCTGCCCAGATTTCTCGAGCCAGCCCCAGAGCAATGTTTGGCTTGATGCTGTCATTATACCTCAGTCCTGCCAAATGCTTCCAGTATTAAAAATGAACTGACTCTGTCAACTACTAGAAGTTAAGGACTAGTATAATTTCTTGTGTACCAGATGCATAAATGCCATTCGTTTCTGTGTACAGCAATGAAGTGTGCACATGAAAAACACAGAATCACAGAAATGTAGGGGCTGGAAGGGACTTCAGGGGATTGTTTAGTCCAACCCCTCTGCCAGAGACAGATCACCCAGGGCACGTTCCCCAGGAGCAAGCCCAGATGGGTTTTGAAATTCTCCACAGAAGCAGAACCCACAACCTCTCTGGGCAGCTTGTTCCAGGGCTCTGTCACCCTCACAGTAAAGAAGTTTTTCCTTATGTTCAGGTGGAAAATGTACATGTTCAGTGAAACAGCAGCTGATTTACAAGCTTCTTTATAGAAAGCCAGTTTCTTCTATACCTGCATTGTAATATCTATCAGGTCTCTGGTATGACCTCTATAGAAACAACTTGATTTTCTGTTTAAAAGTAATTGATTCAGGTGTTTGCTCTTTCACTGGGTTTACTTCTTCCTATTTCAGAGGTGCACCAACAGGCTCAAGCATTTAAATGAAATTTTTGTGTGCACTATAGTTCCATCTCCAATATCAGGTACATTACTCTAAAGTAAACTCATTTTTTCCAGAGATCTATTAGCAATGCTACTCACAGAATAATTCAGTTATGCTTAATGTGTTTTTTCGTTCTTAGTTAAATGAAATTGATAAGAAAGCAATTCCTGCAGATAATTTAACTTTTTCCCTACATTTCATTTTTTGGGTGACAAAAATAGAGTTCTGCTCAGGCCTTGCAC
The DNA here is from genome assembly GCA_033439905.1 of Ceryle rudis. Taxonomy (NCBI): domain Eukaryota; kingdom Metazoa; phylum Chordata; class Aves; order Coraciiformes; family Cerylidae; genus Ceryle; species Ceryle rudis. The sequence continues at coordinate 121,245 of JAAGNO010011199.1, forward strand.
ATTTCCCAGCAGCTGCCAGCTGCCCCAACATCAGCTGAGTGAGGAACCCACTTCGAGGGTGCCTGTGCTGGGTGGAAGCACTGCCCTGGTCCCTGCACTGCAACCTCTGGTGCTCACCCCACCAACAGCTCTGGTCATAGCAACATCAGGATAACATTTCTCCCCCTCTGTTAACCTGAATGAGAAGCTGCATGAGAGTGATCAGATCTATACATCTCCCCTAATACAGCTTGAATCCCATGTCACAATCCAAGTAAAGCAGCATTCAAATGCTGCAGGAGTCAGTCAACACTTTGCTCACTTGGTGGAGAACTGCAGGTAAATGTGCAACCTGTGCCATCCCTACAAAGCTACTGAGTGTCTGACATCATCTCTGAGGCTCTTTACCCTCTTTACTAAAGCCAACATGAGCATCTCAAGTGCCTGTGGTGGCTCAGGTTTCACCTTCACCCCTGCATCCAGGGCACCCACTTCTTCTAAACACTGGGAACAATCGTGTCTCAGATGATTAAAGGAAGGAAACCCATACCGAATAAGAACACATCAGGCAGGAAAAACACATTTACACACGGCAGAAATCCTCCCAGAGTGAGGCACTACAATTCTGCGAAAGGAAATAGAAATCACTTTGCCATTACGCTTAACATGCAGGAATATTTTTCAGTGTTGCTTCCAGTACCCTAAGCAATGATCAGGGATGATCTGGCTTGTTCATAACTTCCATCAAGATAGCACTGAATTGATATCAGGACTCTTCTCTCCCCGGGCATTTGTAATTCAGTCCTGATCTCTTGGAACTCTTATTCTTTGTATCTGCCAGCTGTCCAGCCACAAGCCCCAACAGGGAGATGCTGGGCAGCCCCTTCCCATCCACCATGTTCACAGGGGCAGGTGTCCTGCTCCACCAGAGACAGAGGTCAGCCCGGGGAAGGACCTGAGTGCACTACGCTCTTAAATCTGTCAGAAGAGGATTCTGTGTTAGAGTGGCAAAAATACAGGGCCATCAAGAAGAGCAGCTGGTGCGTTATCCCCTAGGCAGCCAGGACTCTTCTCCTCCACATCACTCCTACAGCATTCACTAAAACAGGTACCTCTCTGCAGTGCCTGCACTACTATTGTTTTTAGCAGCTCTGCTTCTCTCCAGACAAAATGTTAGAGAGAGAGGGAGAGATCAATAGAAGCTGTACCTCCCAGGATAAAGCCCACATAACTGCACAAACAAAAATACAGCACTTCAATGAGTACAAATACCAATTCCAAAATACAAGGAAGCAAAATCTATCTGTGGGGTGGGGTGCACCAAAACCAAGACATATTTCTTTCAGAGGGTAAAGACAAAGCCTGTGAGAGCCATCCCTTTGTATATACTGTTTTGTCCCACCAAGGTTTAGGATTTTAGCTCTTTAATCTTCACACTGCCTCCCAGGGGAAAATCAAAAGACAGAAAGGGGCTGGGGTAGCCCAAAACAATCATCTCGCAGCCAAAATCTTTCTCTTTTCATGAGACACAGGCATTTGGAACAGCAGTATGGGAAAGTTGCTGTGTATTGAATGGCACCTGGGCAGGGTCCTGGCTGGATGTCCATCCCTGATCTCCTGCCTGCTCCCACCCTGCCCTCACCCTCCTCCATGTCCCACCTATCACCAGGGGCGGTAAAATGAAATGCAAAATGACCAGTTTACTGCGACACTGGCAATATCCCATTCAGCTTTCTGCAGTGGCAAACATTTCCACCAGGCAGCTCTCACACAAGCCAGAGACTCCACTTGCTGTTTCTGCTGTAGCCTCTGATAGCACAGGAGTCCCTACAACAAAAATAAAGTTTCCTGACCACGTTTCGTTTGCTGCTGATCTCTCAGCCTTTCCTTCCAAGAAGATTATTCTTTTTTTTCTATGAAACGTGAAACAAAATCTTTGACAAAAGCAGCTGGGTTTGTTTGTGGGCGTATGCTCATTGAAAATGAGTTTTCCATTTTTTTAGCAAAAGATTCAACCAAAGAGGCAATGAAATGGATCCATCTTACTCCTGTGTACCCAACAAGCCAGGAGGTATTTTGTGGCAGGTTGTCCTCCCTGTCAGCACATGGGGGAAGGAAGCAGCACATGCTTGGGAAAGTTGAAGGAAACTTCAAACCCTGTTTTCTCTGACATTTCAACACTTAAAAGATCAAGGAGTCAAAACAAACAAACAAACAAACAAAACCAACCCAACAAACAAACAAACAAAAAATCAAACACCATTGTTATTTAGGTGAAAAGTGATGCTTCAATTCCTATCAGCCTTCCTATCCCCTACAAGTTTTTTTATGTCCATTACCTTGTTGAAGGCAAGAGTGACAGCTCACGCTGCAGCAGCCCACTGAGGTCATGAAAGAAGTCTTGACCAAGCAGGAGTTGAGACACCAGACACAGATAAGCAATGAAAGGCACCACCAGAATATTTCCCCATATACAGATCTGGTACAAACCTGTCTCCAGAATGTTTATTTGTAAAACTGCCCTGCTTAACCCAAAGCAGAGAGTCCTTTGGGAACTTCAGTCCCCTTCACGTATCGTTACATATACTGCTGGGAGTATAAAATATAAAGCAATTTAAGCTCTAGTTTGTACCACAGGGTATCTGAATATTAAAAATTCATGGTTTAATTCATAACAGTTGCTCACAATTTGTGTGGGATTACTGTAGGGTTTACCTTTTAAGGAGAGTTGAATGCACATCATGGTGGGAGCACTGGTGTTTGGACTGCAGTGTGCTGCACATCCTTAAGCAAGAGCCCAGCCACCGGCAAGTTAACCTATATAAAAAAAAAGTAGGACTTACTCTATTGGCTTGTGCTCCAAAATACATCATCTGGATTTTTTTAAAGGAAAAACCTGCCAAAAGGCCTAAACCAAACTGTCCAACAGCCCCTGAGTGGCTTCTGTTTAAATTACATTATTTCACAAGTGACACCCTCTCTTCCGGACTTAAATACCAAGCCAGTGAGAGCCGCAGTCCTTTAAGAGACTGAAGAATTAGTCAACTGCATCTTTCATTTTATATATTCAATATTAAGTCCACTTTACATCTTTATGAAGAATTGCACACCTGAATTATAAATAAAAGAAGCCTGGACTGTAAAGCTATCATACAGCAAATAAGTTTAAGCAAACAAAAGGTCAACCACAAACTGTGAAAACATTATTTCTTGCACAGTCAAGCATCCTATTAATACAAGACATAAAATAAAACATGAAGCAGCAAAGAGAGAGAAAACAAAGCTGGCTTGTAACAGGATTTTCCCTTTCACAGAAAGTTCTACGAGCTTAAATATATTTTCCGTAATAAAAATGGACAAAAGAATCTCTGTATCTTACTCTTAAATGATTTCTTTTTAATTTAAATGCTTTGCTGCAATTTTTTCATCTTTATAGGAAATGTGCATTTCATTGTAACATCTTAAATATAAAAGTTCTGCTTTAACATAAGCAATTTTTTTTTTTCCTCCTTCTTGAATGAAATACTGCTAAGAAGTATGTCTTCAGGAAATATCCTGGGTTTCACAAAGCAGCGGTTCCTGCTGGGACTACAACTCACAGGAAAGTTACAGGTCAGTTCTGGCAAACAGCAAACAGCTTTGGGATGCCTCAGTCTCCTCATGAAGAGAAAACCTCCAGGGCACACAGGGAAATCCCAAACTCCATGCCAGGGTGCCGGTAGGAAAATATTGCTATTAAAATAACAGCATTTAAGAATGCAAAAGAAAAGCCATCAGACTAAGAACTTCTGTTGGAGAGACGGATGAAAAATTTAGCAGCCACATGTTTTATTTAGGAAGTTCAACTCAGTGATCTGAGGACACCAAAACACCACTGCTCTCCCTTCCTCCAGCAGTGCACACCACCCTCTGCTCAGCAGGACCCCGGGGAGAAGTTTACCTACTGAAATATAAATGATATAAATTGAGGTTTTCATAACACCCTTGTCAGTGGCAAGTCTTACCCCAAACTCAAGAGTCTCAGCTCCTACCTAACTAAAGCACCTTCCTGCCCGTTTCCTTTGAGTTACAAACACCACAGGAAGCGAAGCAAATTCATGGGCTTTTAAACTCCAGCTGTTAATCATTCATGGTTTATAAATGTCCTGCAGACACTGACTTTTCACAAACATTACTTTTTTGACACTACTTTCTTTTAAATGTACCTGTTAACATAAAGTGTCCCTTGGTGAGCTCTTAAAAGTGTTTTATAGAGAAATAATCCCCATACATACTCTTTTAGCAGCCACTTGATTAAACTGCTACAACATCCTTTTTCACTTCTCCCATTTATTGTGCAACCGAATACTTTTGGATCCCTGCAAGAATAAGATTGATAGCTCTTGGTTTCTCTTTCAAGTCTCCATTACACACGCACACAAATACACAGACACAAACCTGGAGGACGAGTTTCCTACACCCAAGGCTTTGGCAAAGTCCTGTAATATCTTTCCTCAGCCAACAGACCCATCAAATAAGGATAACATTCCTCAGTTGTTTTATGGATATACATGTATTTACGTATTTAGGAAGGCTGTAGGTGACAATGTCACAAGCTGAAATCCTCTCTCCTGCATGTGTCTCCCACCAACAAAACCATCTCACCAGCAGGCCAGTTACCTTCACATGGATACTGACTTCTCCTCCCCTCTGGATTTTCTTTGCATTTTAGCAAGCAGCATTCTGCAGTATAGTTGTGGCAGAGCATCAGGTTGCCTGTTGCTTGTCTTTGCTCATAGCAGGAAAAAGACTGGGCCACAATGCCAATTTATTTCAGTAGTTCTTTGTGGCATGCTGCAAAATTTCATTAACACCACTTGCCACATAATGAAGCGGTGATGTACATATCAGAGGAGTTTACTGGTGCTTAAAATTGCCTCCACTCATCTACTAACTGTAATAGTTTGTAGAGCATCTTAGAAAAATTTCTAGGACAAACATTCACTTATCAGAGCTTCCTATTAAAATATTTGCAGCAATTTCATAAACCCTCTTTCTATGAAGAGAACAAGTTTCTGAAGCAATGCTGTCCCTGTAAGTAAACACTTTCCCGAAAGACAAGAGCTTCAACAGTATCTAATAGAGTAGTTTACCATTATTGAAAAGTTCCCTCAATGCTCATAAACCCCAAACTTACTCATTAGTGGGCTTGCATGCCCTCTAAACCTGTGAGCAGCCTCCATTGTAAGAAGTTACTAGCGTGACTTCAAACAGTAGTACCCTTCATCTCGGGGAGCTCTGAAGTTTTTCAGTAGGTGAACACAGTTAAATCCATCTCTCTCAAGATACAGTGACAGATATTGTCTTTCATTTGGGAGAGAGAGGGGAGGAAGAACTCAACAAGTCTGAGCATAAATCTTCTAATCTATACCACTGTAACACAAGAGTTATTCATGATTTCAAAAGCCAGTTTCCTTTTATCATCAGAAAGATTGATAAGGTAGGAAAAAAACCAGTCACTGTGTTACGAGACTTCTTGAGGTCACTTGCCAAAAAATCACTCATAATAATATACCTGCAGAACAACAATGCAGTTTACAAATCTTCATTCACTGGTGCCACCTGATCTGAACCCAGCTGGATTCACATCACAGTTTATACCTGAATAAAAATCCAAATAAAGATCCTATTGAGTCTTTCATACTTCATTTATTTGTAAATGCCCCATGACTGTGGACTTGCATTAAGCCAAACAAAAGTAGATTGAGCAGATCCTAGCATAGAACAGGGACTATCTGGGGAGGTTTTGAATGGCTTCCAGTGATGATGCAAAAACTGGAGAACAAGAGGGCACTGCACAGGCCTCCCAGATGGTGATTTTTTTTTTTTTTTAATGTCAATAGGACAACCCAAGGAGGCTCCAGGTCTGCATCCAGGATTTGAAAGATTCAAGGAAGTAAAAGCAGGAGTAATTTGTATAAAAAGCATATGGTAGGAAGACAAGATGACACGGCAGAGGTGACGCATCTGCAAGATCTTTAATGCAACATTTTCCCAATATTTTGCATAGCTGCTTGTAGAATTAGTGTCTCTGAGAAGCCAGGGTTAAGAAGTCAACCAAGAAAAGCTGCACCAGGTTTGACTACAGGTCCACATAGCTCTGTACCTCATCTCTAACAGGGACCCCTGGACTTCTGGGGAAGTTTGGAAAAAGAGGACCAGTACATGGTGGTACCTCGCTGCTTCCCAGCAATGTGCAGCTGAGGGTTTACCTCACCCACAGGCTCTATATTTGTGCTTTATTTAATACATGGGGATCCCATAGCCCACTGCATCTCCAAAACCTTTGTTTTTCAAGTCAATGAGTTTAACACCATTTCTGGAAGTAATTATAAAGCTGTGATTAAGGACATCTCAGTGACACTGCAAGAGCTAGACTTTGTTTAGAGGAACTAGAACAAGCACTCCAGTACATGTGGCCAAGAGCTCCTCGCATTAGTCATATGCTGAAGCACACCATGACTAGAGGTTCTTAAAATAAAATGACTTAAAACAAATCACTAGAATTACTTGCCTAAATCAAAAGCTACATAGCCTCAGCATAACCCAGATTCAAACCCAGCACCATACAGGTCCAAATCCCAAGATGTTTCTGAGCTGATATTTTTCCTACACTCCCTGGCAATAAATACACCTTTGCTGGCACACCCAAAACTTATCTGCTAAAAAACAGGACAAAATAAAACATTGAAGTCATTCATGAAATATTGGTGCTATTAAATTGCACACCTCAAACTCAGATTTTCTGTTTCCCGGACTCACAGGTGCCTGCAAATGATAGTTTGTGAAAGCAGCAGATACACCTTGCTGGGAAACATGGGTAATATGGATATGCTCTGTGCTCTAGGAGTTTACTTTCTTACACAACTGAAAAAAGCATAGCTGATCGGTACACTCGGTTTCTATAGGGGTAAAACAGGAGTTACAACAGCTCTCCTAAGGAAAGAACCACTGAAAGCAATAGAACTTACATACAGTTTACTTGTCCTGTTGATGACTTATATGAAAAAACCCTGGCAAGGAGGAACTGATGCATAGTTTATGAGTAAGGGAAAAAGATTGTGTATTGCTTTCAAAGCCCAAAAAGGAAGAGAAAGCAAAGGCAATTTAAATAAAATGGCAACAAAAAGATGCATTTCCCGGGCAGAACATATATAATTCTGCACTAAAAGGGAGCACTGAAGCATATTTACTGCAGATTAGCTTAAAATTATTTTTTCAAATGGGCACCTAATGTCCTATTGAATTGTATTATGGGCAGATAGAGAGGTGAAGAGCACACTCAAGGTTAAGGAAGTGTCTGGCAACAGCCTCATGATATGTTTTATTAACATACCTTGCATAATAGGCCACATAATCAGGTTAGGCTTAGCAAATTCTGGCTTATCAGAGCTGTTCTTAATTTTCTAAATGTGAATGAAGAATTTAGCATTAGGACAGAAAACCAGGCAACGGTACTGGAAGGACAGGTACAGTCACTGACTACAGCAGGCGCAAACTTTTCTACCAAGAAAAAAGGTATGAGGTGAACGGTAAAGTTCAGAGCCCCCCAGAATGGTGTCCATCACCCTCCTGCAGGAATGTGATGACAAATTCCGCTCCATCACCATGACAACTTGTGCTACATCATTGCCATAGTAACTGGCTGAACATCATTAGTTTTTAATCACACTCAGGGTGGCCAATATGCCAACGAGGAGGAGGATCCACCGCCTTGGCTGGGCACTCGGATCTGTCCCGCAGCCAGCCCCACCCCAACCCATCTTTGTAGTTTAATCCAGCTTCTTTCATTGTTTCCCAGCCCCATGCCACCACCTAAGGCTCCCCGACACCACCGGCTCTCCAAAGCCAAGTCCATCTCATCACCAGAGCACTAATTTTGTGCATTTTACTGTTGCTTTACAACCCCCCTCCCTGTCCCCTAGTGATTTATCAGGCTAAGATTAAATGTGAGTAGAAAATTTTCATCTTCTCAATGAGTCATTGAAAATCTGCTCTATTAAAGCAGCACACCACAGGGTGGCTTTACACGCTGCATTTGCATCCCACGCATGCAGTCACAATATCAGTTCAAAGGCACCGTCCTGTCCCCTGAAGAGCCACGATTTTCAACATCGTCATGGTGAAAGAATGTGTTTGCTGCGCACCACCAAAATCCCTGCCATCGTCATTTTAATACAGCAGCTCAGGCCAGGATGCTGCCTCCCTGGCAGAGTTGTCATTGTGTGCAGTGACGTAAAACAACAGCAGGGGAAACACACACTAATGCTTTTCAGACCACATCAAAGCCCAAAAGTTCACTGCAGGATAATGTGTTTCATCCAGCTATCTTCTAAGATGGAAGAGGAAAAATAAATACAATTATTACTGGGGTTTGACCCAGCCTGGGAGCAGAGGGTGAAGCACTGGTGATGCACAAGGTTGGCTGTCAGCATAGAAGGATATAGGAGGTTTGGAGCAGTTTGTGGCAGGGGTCCAGGGGCAACCCTACGGCCCGGGGGCACCATCAGCACCCAGCACCTGCAGACAGCAAGCCTGTGACCCTGTTGAGCACTGCAGGTCCTCCCTGTGCACATCAGTCATGCTGAAAGTGCCATGACATCGGCTTGTTCTCCTCCTGGAGGACAGGTGGGAGAGGGAAAGGTCCGTGCCACTGCTTTGGCCCTCGTGTCCCCTCCCCCTCCCCCCCCCCCCCCCCCCCCCCCCCCCCCCCCCCCCCCCCCCCCCCCCCCCCCCCCCCCCCTCCATCGCCCCCATCCCACCGCCCACACACCCCCCACC
>JAAGNO010011202.1:0-11183 GCA_033439905.1 Ceryle rudis
GGGTGCGGGTGAGCCCGGGGGAGCGGGTGTGCCCGGGGTGCGGGTGTGCTCGGGGTGCGAGTGTGCCCGGGGGAGCGGGTGTGCCCGGGGTGCGAGTGTGCCCGGGGGTGCGGGGGTGCCCGGGGTGCGGGTGTGCCCGGGGTGCGGGTGTGCGGCCACCCAGAGGACGCCGTCAGACCGCGGTGCTCAGATGCTCGCCGGGGGGGGTTTCAGCCCAGCGCAGCTGGCAGGCGGTGAGCAAATACCGCTGCGGGAAGCGGTGACACGCCAGAAAACGACCATAAAACAGGATCAGTGCCTGACGACAAGAGCCACGTCACAAAGTGTCCTGAAGGTGGCACCACAATACACGAGATCATCGTGGGAGTGTCTCGATTACCGTTACTACTGGTGGGAATTGTACCTTAAATAACCTTCCCCCCCCCCGCTGATACTGCTGATACTGATGCGGGGGAGGACGCTTTGCTCTATGTGTCCGAAACCAGATTGATTTTTAGTATAAAAATCAGATTTCATGAAGCTTCTCCTCGGTCCTTTGCACCCCTTTGTTTCTCCAGCGGTACGGTTAAAAAATAGAACACATATTTAGTGTCTGAAGTACGGAATAATTTTGGCAGTGAAGTCTCATTTTAAGCTACGATGCTCGACATCAGTGTGAACTCCCTGGTTTTTAATGTTTGTGATAGCGAGGGGCAAGTAAAGGAGGAGATCTTTTCAACACCTGAACTAGAAGTGGTACCGTGGAGGGAAAGGCGGAAAATTGGTTTAGAAATTTAGATTTCTATCTGCTTCACCAAGCTGGCAGCTCAGGCTTGCTGAGCGAAAATGGGGAGGTGTCTTAATTACACCTTTTATTTCCCCGGCCCCCATTCCTCATTAACTGGTGTGGTGACTTTGTGACGGGTTAGGCACCACTGACAGATGAATTGCTTCTGCCTCAAGTCAACTGGGTGGAACGGGGTCTATGGGAATTGGGTTTCTGGAATCCAAAGGATTTGACCACTCACACCCAGTTTTGCTGAAATGAAAGTACAGGAAAACAACATTCTATTTTCCGAAACGGAATATGCCCCATTTCCTTTGTTAAAATAAAAAACATCAGAGGTGCCTGCTGGGTAAAATGAAGTTCAAAGGTGAGACTTGGACGTGAGAAAGGAGACGGTACAGTCACCCACATGGGCAGGATTCAGGCAGAGGTTCACCGAGAGTTGGTCACCTGTCAGGCCGTGTTTGAACACTACCCTGGGTGTCCATTTCTCACGTGGAAGTACCTCGCCAGTGGAAAGGGTGCGGTGGTTGCCCTGTGATGTCCTCTCCCCATCCTCGTGTTCATGCATTTTGAGGCCGTTTCCTCTTGTCCTGACGCTTGCTCCTTCGGAGAAGAGACCAACCCCCACCTGGCTCCCATCTCCTTTCACTGTGTTGTTGAGAGCAAGGAGGTCTCCCACCACTTCAGTCTAAATTCTGTTAGCAGGACCTTGTGTCTGTCAGTTGTTGGTACTTTATGTAACGCTCCCCAACATTTCTCATGCGTGATGGCTGAAAGGCTGTAGACAGAACTCACCAAACTGCGACATGGCGTGGAGCTGCAGGACAAGTGCCGCAACCCAGTCACTTAACACTTCATTTTGTCATGAAGACAGGAGAGAGGTGCTGTCCTGTGCTCTTGCTGTGAACCAAGAAACTGAAGGAAAGGCAACAGGCTGGAACAAAGACACCCAGGAACTGCTGCACTCTTTGTGAGCCTTACAAAAGGACCTCCAAGAACATCCTCATGCACCTGCTTCCCTGCTCATTTTACACACCACCACGAGCAGACCCGCTGCTAATTTTCTGTTGAAAGAACCTTCTTCGCTTGTGTCCCTTAAAGGTGGTGATGCTTTGCTCGAATGCCAGCCTAAGGACCTGAAACTGGCCTCTCCATCACAATGCCCTCACAAGTGCCAGCATGCACGTTGGAGCTCATAGGGGTTGTTGTGTAAACTTCATTTGGTTTCTGTTTGAATGAGTTGGAGCCAAACGAGCGACGTTTCTGTGCCATGTTTACTTGCTCCTGTATCGTCCCGCTGACCTCAGCATTGTGCTTAGACTCTTGTGAGCTCACGGAGGTGTCCTGTTGAAATGCACCTTCTGTTTTGCACAGTCCCGACTGTAGCACTACTTAAGCAGTAACTGGTTCACCCTCCCTTTGCTCGTGACTGACAGGCAGATATTTACACAGCTAGAGCACCGAAGGCGGTTATCCAGGCACTGGGCACCACCATACACTGGTCTCATTACTCCTTAGGCAAAGGGGGTTTAACAGGCCTGGACTAACTTCACCCTGTGTGTTGGAACTACTCCAACATTAAATGTCCCACTTCTCCCCTTTTTATCTGCACCTGACTGTACCGAAAAGGGTGGGAATGACATAAACTTTCCTAAGTGCATCTCTGGTACTGCATTTTGCATCCTGCTAAACAGGGTCTCTCAGGAAACATGATCTACTTTTGTGTATGAGAGTAGCTCGGTTGTATTAGAATAGCTTCTGCTGAAAAGACACCAAGAAAAACCCCAGAAATCCAGGAAAAATCCCACTACAGAAAAAAACAGAGGAAAAAAAGCCCCAGCACTCTCAGAAATGTGCTCTGTTGTACTGTCGGTGCCTACAGAGGAGCTCTGCTTTCCACCCGCATTGCTCAGAGGAAAGCTTACATCGGTCTTTAAAGATGATAATCTGTACTCCAAAAGAAGATCAACTACTTCAAGCTCACTAAGCCCAGAACAGCCAAGTTTCCACACACCTTATTTGTAGCATTTAGCATGTTGGAAAAGCCCAGGAGATAACCCACTTTTGGAAGTGGGCTAAGCAAATTGCTCAGCCTCTCACCAGAGGGTTTTGGCAGGACCGGGTGGACACGTGGGGCCGTGGAGTGGGGCAGTGTGCCAGTCTCTGTCCTCATATTAGGAGATGGGACTACAAAATGCCCACATGTAGTTGCCCCCATCAGGTACACAGTAGGAAAACATTGTCCCACAGCCTTTTGTCTCTTGGAGGCCTCTGTTCAACACTTAGGCTTTTAAACTTTGCCGTTAAGAGGCTGCTGTTTTGGTACAAAGGGCAGCCTGAGGCACGGGGACAGGTGGTACTTTACCTCAGTAGGGCCCTTGTAGCCCATATGAGGCTGGAGCCACAGGTGGTCAAGTTTTGAAAGCGCTTTTTTTTCTGCTTCCCTCTCTGACTTTGCCATAACAACTAGAATTTGTTAGATGAAGACGTCTGCGGCAGCACAGGATGCGGGCTGGCAAGGGGCTCCTCTCCTGTGCTCGAGGCAGGGCCAGAAACTGCACTTGAAGGGGATGATTAATGGAAGAGAAACTGCTTACTCAGGGACGAAAGGCAGCACATCTTTCTTCAGCATGCTGCTTTGCTCAAAACCCACGCTTTTAGTCAATCCCACAAGGAGGCTTTTAATTTTAGCTTTTTTGTTACAGCAGCTCCCCTTGCCTTTACATTTATATACTTTGGAGAGAGAACTATGTACAGCACTAGACTTTATCCATCTGATCTTTTATCCGAGGAAGGGAACATATAGAACTCTTGTCCCAGACACTTGGCTATGAAAGGAAGCAAAGTGAAGAAAGACCACAACAACCTTTAGAGTGGTTTTATTTGTTCTAGTGCTACAGATGATGCCTTGGGGTAATCGCTCCCGTAGCTTATTTCTAATAAATCCAACCACAGTAAAAAGTCCACACCCCTAAAAATAACATCTTAACACAACTGGCTGCATTTTCTTAAGAGATGTACAAAGTTCTGCTTAAAAGTCTGTTTAACAGCATAGGATAATGATTTAAGCTTACAGCTACAATGGCAAGTTTGATACTGGGGATATAAACACCATAAAACCCCCACAGCACATCTGAATGTTTCAATACACTTGGAAGCTTGAGTTGTGGCCCTCTAACTCCTCCAAGCCCCATATAAAAAAGAGCTATTACTCCTTTGCTGCTGCTTGTTCCTGGCTTAATGGAGAATTAGAATCACAGAATTGTATGGGTGGAAGAGACCTTTAAGATCATCAACTGTTAACCCAGCACTGCCAGGGCACCATGTCCCTCAGCACCACATCTCCACAGCTTTGAAATCCTCCATGGGAACTCCACCCACGCCCTGGGCAGCCTGGGCCAGCCCCTGACAACCCTGGAGAGAAGAAATTTTTCCTCATATCCCAACTAAACCTCCCCTAGCACAACTTGATGCCATTTCCTCTTGTCCTACTGCTTGTTACATGGGAGAAGAGACTGACCCCCATCTCACTACAACCTCCTTTCAGGGACTCGTAGAGAGCAAGAAGGTCTCTTCATATTGGTTGCTTCATTCCCAGGAGAAGAGAGCTGCTGCAGGGAGTTACACTTGCAGAGAGAAAAATAAGTAGAGGTCTCTTGGAGGAAGGAGAAAGCTCTAATGGAGATGCAGTGCAGAAAGGGAAGCAGGGAAGGAGCATTCACCACTGACCTGTACTGCTAAGCAGCAAGGACACTGCTTTTTCAGGCAGGATGGAGTTGTAGTCACAACTAAAGCAAATCTCTGCAGCAAAACCTGCGCAGTATTGGCCCATCTGACCCCTTCAGACAAAAAGCAGTTTCAGCACAAATGGTTTTCAGGACCAAATACTTAACCTGACACCCATGCAGGGCCAAGCATGCTTGGTGGGGGTCACCTAAGCTGCCTTGCCTCCAGGTCAAGTGTTGCAGGGGGTCAGTTCTCAGTGGCAGTGGGGCTATGCCTGGGCTTTCTTTTTTGTGTAGGAAGGCTGGACATCTGGAACTCTTGATGCAGGGGATTAGAAAACATGTCAGCGTGTAGGTTGTACATTTCTCATTTCAGAGAAACTTAACTGGTCTTTCCATTCATCAAATGGATCGTGGCAGGTGAATGGACCATTCAGGTGAATTATTCTGCAAGTTACGTTGCTTTCATTTCCTTTATTTCTTCCTTTTCTGTCATTTCTTTCAGTTGACTATAACCTATAGCCACCTGCCTTCATATTTTCTTCCCATAACCTGGCTAGCATTTTCTTTCTTACAGATGGAGTGTTTTCTTCCAAAGCTTGAGGCATCTGGCAGGAGCTGTGGCTGTAAGCAGATCGCATCCCCCATCAGGGGAGGCTGTTCACTTCCAGAGGTGCCATGCCTCCACACTGCCTTCTCCCAGGCATGTCTGGGGCTCAGATCCTTGCACCATTTTAGAGATGAGGTGGGACTGGGCTGACATGGTACGAGAAATATGCTTCACTCAGCTCCAGAAAGGCACTTTTGGGGGTTAAGCTGTTGTGATTCTTCCTCACTTCCCAAGTCGCAAACCACTGGGCTTAGCATGCACATGGTCAGCATGAGAATGTGTTTTCCCATTTACATGTTTTTGCCATTTAGGCAACACTTATCAATATTCATCACTCTCAAACCTTAAGGTTTGGCCTTCATGCTCCGCATAGCTGTTCCCCAGCAGTGGTGGCCCATACCGATAGGTCTCTGCAGCCTCAACTGGTTTGGACTTTGTGGGGACTGGGTCATGCTGATAGAGCAATGCTGACTTTAGCATCCCGTAGTCTTCCTGAATCTTCATCCCTGAATAGATAGCGCCCGAGACATTTTCTGCCACGTGGGTATAGCTCTGAAGATTTTTCATATCGCAGAGGTTGTCGCTGTATTTCAGCGCAGGTGGCGTGTAGGCCTGGTAGGACACTTTGGTGGTGGTTGTGATGACCGTTTGCAATGGTGGGGCTATGTGAGAGGAGCTGGGACCATACCTGCAGGGATAGTCCCCACTGCAGTAGGGGTGATTAGTGGTTGTTGGCATCTGGCCATAGTCACTCCGGTCTCCGCTGCCTGTTTTCCCCCAAGCTGGTTTCAGACCGTAATGTCTGCCAGGGTTATCGAAGCTCTTATCATGGGAGGTCACAGCATTGTAGTGAGATCCATTCAGGCTGAGGGGGTCTGCGTCAACAGCAGGACTTGTCAGATCTTTGTAAAACGTTGGGTAAGTGCTGGAGTTTATAAAGGTAGGAACTCCAAACTCATAGCTGCATGGCTTGGGCACGTAGATCCTTGGATTGGGGCACTTAGGGTATGGCAGCAGCTGGTCCTCTTGTAAGCTGGCTGGGTCATAAGATGCTTTGTAGAGGTCGGTGCTTTGCAGTAAAGGGTAAGACTGGGCTGGAATTGAAAAATTGGTCTCTGCAGTCATACTGACCCTTTCTGGGCCGTCCACACAGGGCAGATTCTGCAGGTTACTGGTGTAACCACCGCTGTCATGGTACCTTCCTGCCTGATAAGGACAAGTAGATCTTTGAGATTCAGGAATCAGTGCTTCCCCTACACACATATATGTCTCAACATTTCTGCTATTGCTCATTTCAGCCCCAAATGAAGAGATGTAGTGCGATATAAAGCTTTATTTTGCCCTGGGGTCCCCAGTGAATGCTTATGACACCTTTTTAATGGATCAAAAAATCTTGACTTACAACACCCTTTTTAATTGACAAATGACTTTGACTTACCTCCGAGTTTAGAGGTCTCTTTTTCTGGGAATGGTGAAAAGACGACATTTGCTTCTTAACTGCACTTCGTCTTGCCTCTGCCTCCAATTTACTCTCTGGTCTGGGGTGGTCATGGACTCCTTTAGCCTAAATTAGGATTAACAAAGAATTAGGTGTGAACTGGAAGGGAGTAAGAGAAAATGCAGTAAGTGGTACAAGAGGCAGCCACAGCATAGTCTGTTTTGGCACAAGAGAGGAGGAGGAAACAAAATAAGGAGGGATTAAATGTAAAACCAAATCAACAAAATTGTGATTTTTCAAGTAGACAGAAGGAAAAAGCGAGGGAGAAGTCAGCGAGGACTGCTGAAGGAGCAAAGGTGTTACCTATGCTTGTGACATTCAGGAGTAGTTATTTAGAACCAAGGGGGGAAAAAAGATTATAAATTTAGTTGGTTGGTTTTCTGCAGTCATTTTTGCTTTATAATAGCCACCACTGAAACAGTATAATAGGGCTTTAAAGAAGTTTAGTGCCATCAGCTGACAAATATCCTCTATTCTAAAAAACAAGAAACACTTTCTCAAACAGGAAGGAGAAGTATCCAAAGATCCTCTGCTATCAAAGCATCTGTGGATATGCAGATCTGTGGATCCAAAGTTATACTGATTTATGAAGAAAATATATTCTACACCTCCTTACCCATTACATTCCCCTGAAAGGACCTACAGGTACTCATTAATATAAAGCAGGAGGCTTAAAATTGCTTTCTAAATGCTGTTCTTTCACAAAGAGAAATTAGCTTCAAAGTCAAGATTTATCAACTATTTTGATGGTAAATTTTTTCAGGGTTTGCATATCTGTAACAGAATAGTTATAACAACAGTAATACAGGTGAGAACTTGGAAATGTGGCCAGATTGGTTCCATTTAGTGACTGGAAAACAGACTTCACTGCAGTACGGGTCAGGGAAAAAAATAAAACCATCTAGTAGAGAATGTAATCTCATAGAGAAGGCTTTTGGGAAATTTTTGTCCTAATCTAACTACAAAAGACCAAATGGAGATGGAATTTCACATTTTAGCTTTCTAAATTTCCTTTTTTTTTTTTTTCCTGGCAATTTTTAAAATCCTCTTAAAATTCAAAGGTTATTTTCACACGAAGTAACATTTTCACATTTCAACCTGTGCAATTTAAGTAAGGCTTTTCTCTCCCCATTTATTTATTTTAACAGGAAATAAACATTGGGTCCTTGGGAAGATTCAGTTGTCAGACACGCCAGGGTGCAGGACAACCTTTGTGTTCTTATTTGTGTCCTGTAAACAGGAGAATTTTAGACACCAGTAATGATGTCATAGTTAAAATTGAATAGAGTTAACTCAAATGCCACCTTTAAAAAGCCAGCCAAATGTTATTTGCTCTTACACCATGTTTGTCCTACAGAGGATTTCAGGCATGGACCAAAACTCCACCGTGCTCAGTGGTACACATATGAAAAAAAAGAAATGAAGAGAGGGAGGAAGAAATATCTCTCCATATATATAATTTATGTAGAGGCAATATAATCTATATGTGTGTGCACATACGTATGCATGCTTTTTACCTGGAAAAAGATTGCTTTGCCATCAAGCCTCCAGAAATTAGTGACTGGATAGCCACTGTGTCCTCGGCAAGGAATCAGCTCAAGGGCTGAGTTACAGTTTGGACAGGTTTTCTCTGTGAACAGAGATAAAGAAACTGCTGAAGACAGTGGTTAAAGGTGACAGTACCATCAGAGTAAGCAGAGCTCAAGGGTGGTGTGATCAGCCTCCACTGAAATTCAGATTACAGTTTGAGGAAATGCAACAGACTACCAAGCATAATGGAACAGGATGAGCTAGAGCTGCGTGCTTGATGGGAATGCTAATAAGTTAACTAAGAGGGACAGTTAGACTGGAGAGAGGAAGAAGTTTTTTTACACTGAAGGTGGTGAGATACCCGCTCGGGTTGCCCAGAGAGGTGGTGGCTGCCCCATCCCTGTCCCCATTGCAGGGGAGGTTGGCCGGGGCTCTGAGCACCCTGCTCTGGTTGCAGATGGCCCTGCTCCCTGCAGGGGGTTGGACGGGATGAGCTTGAAAGGTCTCTTCCCACCCAAACCAGTCTGGGATTCTATTCCATGATATATATACTCATAGATAACATTTTATTTGGCAGATATTATCTATGTCTATGAGGAGAACAACGAGTAATAAAAAACACTGCTATTTATTGGTAGTGCTCTGGGACAGCCCTGTACTGACTGGAGTGTGAGAGACGCTACATCATCTCAAGATGATACAAACAAGTCAGGCAATTCCCTTCCCTCTGGCCACTTTGTAATAAAACTAGCTGTGCATTATCTAGAATAAATCATATTTTTTTTTTATCAAGAAGGGTATATTTTTCAGCAACTGAAATACTGAACTCTTCAGATCAATATTTTTGAGTTTTGTCTTTAATAAAAGCATCTCTAGCCCTATTTTGGAATTAAAATACACTTGTACCTGCGCACTTGAGGGCTCAGACCTTCAACCTCCAGCACGTTGTGTCTTTCATAAGCCAGCGGTGATGGGTTTTAAGTAAAATTTTCATATAACTTGGTACTTTTTCAAGTGTTCAGTTATTAAAGGACATAATCATTAATTCTGTCACTCTCCCTCCCCCTTCTGAAGAAATATAACATTAAATTTCATTAGATTTAAGTCAAAGATGTGACTAGATGATAACAGATGATCTTATCTAGGCTTCCTTTCCCACGAAAGATTGAACCAGATGGTCTTTCGAGGTCTGTTCCAACACGGGCTGTTTAGTGATTCTGCAGAGGTCACAGGACATGAAGGTGTTGGAGCTCATCCAGAGAAGAGCAACGGAGCTGGGGAAGGGCCTAGCGCACAGGTCTGGTGAGGAGCAGCTGAGGCACCTGGGGTTTCAAAGCTGTGGAGGCGTGTTGCTGAGGGACATGGTTTAGCAGTGACCTGGCAGTGCTGAGTTCACGGTTGGACTCCATGATCTTACAGGTCTTTAGCAACCTAAATGATTCTGAGATTCTGTAAGATACCCAGATCTTTCTGGTACCTCAGTTCTCTTCCCAGAACTGTTCTTAAAAAGGCAATCAAGTGAAAAAACCAGAACAAAACCCAAACCAGCCATGTTCCTGCAGGAGATGGTGGATGCTGCGAGACTGCACCAAAAGCTGTCTGTAGGATCAAGGGCCCAAGGCCTTTCTACCCCAAAAAAAAGTTCCCTCTACTTTTTGTAGTTTTTTTCCTTAAGGTTCATGCTTTTGTAGGCTTTAACAAAGAGAAGTCGTCCATCTTGACTTAGAAAAGAAAGCCTGATAACAGCTTTTTCTTCTGCTCAAGTCCCCTTCGTGTGCTGCTTGACCTCACAGCGAAGGTTCCCAGGTGAGCTCTCTGAAATGTGAGGGAATCTAGGATTTGTCAGATTCACCCTATTTTGGGTATTTTTGACTGACGGGTGAGAGTGCTGCTGCTGCACTCCCAAGTGGGATGGACGCAACAGGTTTTCTGCAGAGCCCTTGAATTCCAAATGTGTTTCCAGCTCAGTTTGGAATAACCCACATTTCCTGATTTGTATTTTATTTTTTATTGAAGAGAAAAGAAAGAGAGGAAAAGAAAGTTTCATTTTCCAACTCAGAGGGATGAGCCAAAAATAGCTTTTCCCAGAGGAATGAGCCAAAATATCTCTCTTTTGCATGCCTGAAGTGAATCCTTCTACCATCATAACTTGGGCTGCAATAAGAGTATTTCCCTCTTTTGTTAGCATTTATAATTAATGCTAAAGAATATGCTTAGGATGATGATGCCAGGCAATATGGAGCAGTTGGGTGTAAAGCAAAATAGTTTGCTTATTTACAATACATGATTTTTTTTTTAATATTTATAAAAAGATATTGGGGAAAAAAATATGTTTACAGTGATGCTGTTTCTTTTATTAAAAGATAAAAATGGGGTTCAAAATGTTATGGTTATTCCAGCTGCTCTCCCCTCATAAAAAAAAAAAAGAAAGCAAATTATTTGACTCTTTTCATGGCCAGGTTCTCCAGTTTGGAAGTGATTTCTGGGCTTTTATGGAAGATGTGATAATTTGCTGGCTGTAAAGCTGTTTAACTGTTATAATGCTCTACCTCCAGTAAACGAAGCCTCCGAAACCCCCTGGCTCCCAGCGACACGGATACCGGTGTTTGGTCATTACAGTACAAACTGCTCTCCGAGGAGATGGCGTTAAGCTCTTCATTTCCCCCATGACATTCCTGAGGAGGTGAAGTACTTCATACTTATCATCAAAACCCAGCGATCTACACGCAAATCACTTCCCAATGGGGCACTTGCCCCTTTGCTCCCCAGCAGATAAGGGGCACGTCCTGGATGAGCTCCAGCTTGCTTTGGGGTAGCAGAGAAGAGATTTTATTGGCCAGGTTTCTGCTGTGATAGACAGAACTAATATCTCTGGCAGCAGGACCACTTTAGTGCCATGGTCTTGGGGTGGTTTGCCCTTGGCTGGACACCAGGCGCCCACCGAGCTGCTCTGTCACTTCCACCTCCCTCCTTTCAGCTGGACCAGGGGGAAGAAAATCAGATGAAACTTGTGGGTTCAGACAAAGGCAGTCTGATGAAAAAGCAAAGCAA
>JAAGNO010011203.1:0-10287 GCA_033439905.1 Ceryle rudis
CTTGAATGAAAATGAAAAGAATAATAATAAAAATGGAATATATACCAATATACACAAAACCAGTATCGAACCCAACCTGCCCTGAGGGTAATTACATCACCGTCACCACTGATCCTGTGGAGCAGGCACCGGGGGAGTCCCAGTCTGGGCCCCGCAGCAGACGGGAGCTGTGTTCAGGAGCTGGATACTGGTACCAGATTCAGGAACACACCCATTGGGATCAAAGGCAGAACAGAGTCCTCCTCAGATGTTCCGAGGAACAAACCAGAAGAGGACCCAAGACAAGCTGGCAAGGTGGGCCAAGAGGGGCAAGACCTTCCTGATCACTCAGCTTTATACCAAACATGATATATGTGGGACGGAATCCCTTGTTGATCAGTTTGGGATCAGCTGTCCTGGTCGCTCCTCCCTGTAGGTGCAGCCTTTTACTTTCTGCACCCCTTAACGTGGTGCACAAGATCCAGCCGTGGCCTTGGTCTGCACGCCAACCCTTGGTACTGACTCTAAGCATGGGCTGTTACCACTGCCAGCAGCAGCCACTGTCTGTGCAAACAGGCTGCTGACTTCAGACAGTGCAGTGAGTTAGAGGAACTGAGTTAGAGGAACTAAGCTGAAAAGTAAAATCACTGAACAGAAATGTTCTGTTCTCACTCAAACCAGGACAAAAGATAACATTATTCAGGTACAGACCTACCTGATTAGTCACTAACAAAGGTAAAACAGATTACATCTACCCAGTTTTCTCTTAAATGTAATGAAAAATAACTAGGAAATAGATGCTTCACATTTGTCATTCTGTTCATTACTTCATTCTCTCAGTGTGTGGTGCACAGTGCATCATTCGGAGTGTGGTATTAATTTTTAACAGTGTAAAGTGTAAACATACTGTCAAAGCTTCTGTCACAGATTAATGGTTTCATGGCAGCCTCTGAGGCAGTGGCTGCATTGATCCGTGGGAGAAATTTCTCCTGCAGTTGTTGGGAAACACTGAAGACCTTAGCACCTAGAACTGTTCTGTCTCTTTCTTCCATTCAATCTGCTCTCATTCTGGGTATCTAGAGAGGCACAGAAAGACAGAAGAAGCAGAAAATGGTAGGTACCATATTTCCCCAAGCTGTTCAGCCACAGCACATCAGTTGCCCCAAACATTACAAGAGCAAGGAAGGTTAGAGCTCTGACAAATGCATACACCAAGGGTAGATGGCTAAACTGTCAACAGGCTCAACCCACACCCTGCTCCCGGGGCATCCATTGCCTGACTCCTGCAGACCATCAGAAGAGCTGTTGTGATAAATCGGGCGCTGTGCTAAACCACTGACAGCAAAGTACATTTTCAGAATGGGAGACAGTTTTATTATGCCCTTCTCTTAAATAATTTTGAAATACTTCTGTCATTTTTGTAAGCTATTCATGCCTTGGGAACATAATCATGTTAAAAACAGAAGGGTGGCTCAGTCTCATGGGCTACCAATATTTTAAAAGGCAGCTGAAGAACTGAAATTGCTCAGAAATAAAAATGACAAACACAATCTCCTGAGCTACAGGACAGTGCTTATTTCCTGAAGTACCCTGAAAAAAAACCCACAACACAGTATCATAAAATATTCAGGCATTCCTCCTTAAAAGTAATCTCTGAGGCTATTTATTACCAGAAGAGATTTTAGAGACAGCTACCAATTTTCCTATAGTTCTGCAGAACTTCGTTGACAAGACTTTCCTAAAAGTCACATGAGGAAACAAAAACCAAAACCAAACCCCCAAGTGTATTCTTCCCTGGAGGGTTAGGGGGATACATGGCAAATCCCAAGCATGCAATTGTGTGCCTGGTCCTCATTCAGACTCCTAAGGCTTACTGCACAGTAAGTAATAAATAATGAATTTACTGTTTCTGACCTCCATTGACAATCTCTTTTTTGAAAAGTGTACTAGGCAGGGAAAGGCCAAATCTCTATGGGTGAATTTCTTCCCTTTCTGTCTTGTAAATGCTTATTAGCATTTAAAAAGGACTAACTGCCCTCCACCTCCCAAACTTGGAAAACAAAATGCAGCAGTTCTTTCTGAGAGGGAGAAATGCTTTTGCTTTTATTCAGAAGAGTCAGCAAATAGCCTGCAAGGCCTGAATTACGGTTAATGACCCATATGCTACTCTAGCATTAGGCTAAAATCCAATATTTATATATTTTTGAGCATACAGAATTGATCTAGTTGGAATCAGAATAACTGGAAATGATCTGGAATGTAAATAGCTGCTGTTCCTGGGAAATTGCATCAACATTTGAAGCCGCTTTTGAAATACTAATTAAATTACCATACCTCTTGCTGGGGAAGGGATATAATTCTCCTAGTTTTCTCCTAATCTACTTCCAAAGTTTACACTTGACCATTTTTCTCCTTTGTTAGGAAATCTGCTACCCCAGAATAAATAACTGCAAATTGGTGGTTTGGCTGCTACTCATACTTAAGTGAGTCCTAGATTTATTACACTGGACATTACAGAAGGAATTTTGATCAATTATTCTTAGCAGATAGAGAGAAAGACAAACCTGCTGAATTTAACTTTCCTCTTCTTAGTGATAGCTGATCCAGTAAAAAGGAACTAGCTAGCAGCAGTAATACCTTCCTGTCATATAGTTCCTTTGTCCTTCAAAGTCAAAGCACACAAAAAAAAAATATATATAAAGCAAAATGAAACTACTTGACCAAGGTCACTGGGCAGGCTACAGAAAAGGATTTCTGAGTCCCAGAGCATCACACACTTTGGAGCAGAGATGGAAACCATCAGTTCAAAAGGAAATATCAACCACTCAGTGAATTAACTTAAAGGGGAAGGTCCACCTCCTTCTCATGTAGATTTGTTATATCTCCTACCCTTTACAACACTAGGTATTTTTGTTTACTTTCACCTTTGTTCATTCCATCAAGAAATATGTAGTCTCAAAGACAAGAGGGACGGTGAAAATTATATGCTTGGAAAATTCATAAAGGGTCACCAAACTCTTCAGAGCTCCTAGGAATAAGCACAGTACTAAAGTAATATTTTGCAAGCAAAGCAAGAAGTAGAACTCCTTTTAGATTTGCTTTCCTACATTATTTGGAGTTACACCTCAACCTCTCTACCACTGAAAGCCTTTGTCTGAAACCATCTGGGAGTATAATCAAAGTAAATGACAGTCTCAACTCAAAAGAAGTGTCTAATATAGTTCAGGAGCTACTACAAGTAATATAATAAAAGTAGGCTTTTCAGTAGTTTGCAAGTCTGGTCTGGAAGCTAAAACCAAAATTATTCTGAGGCTTTGTTACTGACTCCACTGGATTAAGCACCTGATTCTTTTTTTTTTTCTCTCCCTCTTCACTTTCTTTTTCTCTTTAGCTTGACTGTTTTTCACAGCAGAGACAGTCTCTTCTTTCCTGTGGAACTCAACAGGACCTTGGAGTACATTTGGGATACCAGGCTTCACGACAGAAAATGATGAGTTTGATCACGTCTGACATTTTTGACATTGTGGCCTCTGTCGTGTAGACATTCTTCCTGAACCCAGCTTTAATAATGCATTTAGGAAGAACTATCAAAGTTACCCTTGTTTGTTCTGCCTGTTAATTCAAGTCAAGGCCATTAGCATTCAGCTAAGAGCTTTTAAACACAGCACTAGGAAAATATACAGTACTGTGACTGGCAGGTGGAGGCTACCCATGCAGTTGCAAATTTTAACTGGTCTGACTCCCAACAGAAAGAATTTCATGTTTCTTTTTTTTTTTTTACACCCATAGAAGTTGAATGATTCATTGTGTCAGAGTCCTGCAATGCTATTCACGACATCAGATCCGTTGCAAATCCTTCTTAAGAGCAGAGCCCCTCTTAAAAGGGCTGCTTTTTCTCAAGCTTGCTTATTCTTGCAAAATGCTGCCAGTGCCAATAAACAGCAGGCTGCTTTAAGTAGATACAACTGCTCTTGTGGGGGACTCCTGCAAGTACACCAATGAGTACTGAATTTCACACCTCTGACATGAGTAATCCTTGGGAGCGCTTTACAATGCCTGACACATATTTCCAGAAGAGGCACTTGTAGACAATTAACTTAAGCTGTGCAGTATTTCCAGATAACCTGACTACTTTAAAAGGTTCCAGATTAAGGTTGACTATCGAAAGCAGGGACAGGCGGTACTTGCAGTAGTTAGTTCATTCTGTTAGCAATTGCTTTTTCCGTTAGATTTGT
Organism: Ceryle rudis; assembly: GCA_033439905.1. Classification (NCBI taxonomy): domain Eukaryota; kingdom Metazoa; phylum Chordata; class Aves; order Coraciiformes; family Cerylidae; genus Ceryle; species Ceryle rudis. The sequence goes on from JAAGNO010011203.1 coordinate 4,215, forward strand.
ATCTCAAAGCCATACACTTAAAGACAAGATGACGAGTATATGTGTATACTTCATAGGCATACCTACATTTGTAAAGTTGGATTTTTCTTGGGTCCTCTCTTGGCAGCAGCCTAACCATCTGGTTTAGCAGAATACATGTTTTGCCTTTATTTTAGTGCTATGTTTCTATACCAGATTCTTACCAGACTTCAGCAAAATGAGGTCCTGTAACAGGAGAATTACCAGGGCTTATTCTCCACTAGCATCAGCGTATACAGTAACATCAAAATACTGCTTCCATCAGGGGACTTAATACTTACATGCATTTGTGCAAATGACAGAAAGATCAAGCTCCCTATCTAGGAGTAGGAAGCTAGAATCCAAATCCTTTCCCAATGTGGGAGGTATCTTAGCCAGAGCGATAGTTTTTTCAGCAGGAAAATCTCAGGCTGTGAGAAAAACTCTGTAGATTGAAGTAGTCCTAATTTGTTTTTAAGAACAGTACCACCAAGAATAAATGAAGTGGTTTAAACCCAACTTTTTGGTCCCTCTGCCTGTCCAGTCCTCTCCTCCTCTCAACATCCTAATTCACCTCTAAAAAATGCTGATGTAGGTGACTGAAAAAAGAATGTGCATAGCATGAGAAAAAATTTAAGGCAATAAATGAATTAAAATAAGAAGCTAAAGATGTACATAGACAAGACAGCTATGTAGCGTCAGTCTGAAGAGCTGCCAGGGACAATAGGAATGAGAGTCTCGGTACCTGAGGACACAGACATGAAGGAGTAACAAAATACTTATTTTGAGTCACGTCTGCTAGTTGCTTATGTAACTGATCTTGCAACAAACAAGAAAGGCACTTTGAAGTAGAATTCCACATAAAAGAGATTGTAAAGATTGGCAGAATAATGGCATACCTATTTATTGCATCCCTTTTTGTCTTTGCTAACTGGTGTGCTGTACAGAGCTGAATCTAATTTGGGTTACAGTAATACTAGCATTGATCTAATAGCATTAGATGTTCTAATTTTTTATAACTTTGTAGAAGGAAATAAAATTTCTGCAAGACCTGCAAGTCCCTCAATGGGTAGGATAGAAAAGGGGAAGGAACCTATTGTACATAATAATTTATTTATTTTTTAATTTTTAATTTGGGAGGGAAGGAATCAAAATTCTGCAAGACCTGTGCGTCTTGTTTTCTCTGATTATGGAAAACACTACAAAACCAATAGTAAAACCAGGGGGCACCTGGGACCAGGCTGAAGACTCAAGATGTTCAGGACAATACAGCATCCCAGAAATGCGGGGTAGTGGGACATTCCTAAATCCCTTGCTATGTGAGATCAACTGCTCGAAAAGGTGCCCCAGTGACTGACCGCAGAAAGCAGCACTGCTTGTCAAGGGCATAGCTTTGACCCAGGCTCGTTTTGTGTACTTTCAGTAAATTGCTTCTCTGGACCATAGTCCTCCTATCTTTGAACAAGAGTTAAAACTCTTCTCTGAGGGAGGTTGTGAGGATTGGTTAAAGTTTGAATACTTTGAAGATGAGCTTCCATATGAAATGGAAGGGATTACTTTGAAAGCCTTCAGTCCAGGAGTTTAGTCATGTGGCTTGGCTGATTTAACAACAGATATAATGTGACAGTAGCAATTGTTTTTAATATCTTCTTGTCTCAAGATAAGAGCTAGAAAATTTCCACAAAGTTTCTCCGCCTTTGCTTTTCTAAGCAGCAATGGTTTCTAACAGTGGAAAAACTAGAATAAAATACAGAGGCAAAGTCAAACAGCACCAGGGATGAAACTGCGGGGGGGAAGACTGCTAAACTAGTCTATTTAGAGATCATACAACAACCTACTTCAGAATTTCTTGCTTTTTATGGATCTCTCTGGGCAAGGAGGCAGCCTCAGGAACCAGCTTCATATTTTTTTCAGAGATAAGATTTTCCTGATTGTGACCTCTCTTACCTTGCTCATATGGCTTTTTTCTCCTTCAAGGTAGAATCATCATTACTGTTCTTTTAAGTACCAACAATCTACTTGGCATGAGATGAGACATGCTGTCCTATGAAGCTAGGAATCTGCATAGGTAGACTACATAAATCATGTACAAAGTGCAAGGAAACGCCTGCCCTGAGGGATGCCAGAATAAAGAGGTAAAGTGACCTTAGCCAGAATCAACATCAGAAATCAAATTTACAGTACTGCAATCATGGTATGTCAAAAAGTATTTAAAGTAATACCTCTTTCTTTCGTGTGTGTGTGTTGAAACCAGTAACCCCGTGTAAAAACACAAAATTCAAAATGGAGAAACAAGGGTTTTTAAAGAAATGTAGTACTTGGTATCAGCTAGACTCCTACATAATCACTCATTTTCACAAAATGACTCTTGTATCAAGTTTATAACTTCTGCATGAAACGCTAATCTGTGATTACAATTTAGGAACACAGAAAGGAACAGTGACAAGAGGTAAAAGAAGGCATCTGAGTTAAGGGTGTGTCTGTATGCTATCCCCTCAGAGCCGTTTGTTTAGAGAATAAGCACAGATGTAAGCTCAGAAACACCTCTAGTAGAAGATCTTCAAGGCTTGTCTTTGAGCACAGTTTGCAGCACAGTAAGGTTCCTTCCCTGCCAGTACTGCCCAAGAAGTGTGGGCTTTTTTTGGTTTTGTGCAGGAGTTGCTGCATAAAAGCAAAAAGTGAAGTACTGCACAACCAACATGGGAGAGAAGAAAAATCACCAAACTTAGAAAGATTTCTTTTGAAAATAGGCCCCCTTCAAACTGAAAACAACCAAAGTTCAGACTAACTGATGAACAGAAGCAGACTTCTAGCGACAAATGGACGTATGCATCTGCTTACAAACCTGAAGTTAAAGCTCCCTTTGGTGACACGTCACCTGCAGATCGTGCACAATTACAGGGTTTTTGACAATTCCATTTTCCCTGGACAAAACAGGCCTGCCCGCAGGTCTGGGTTTTTCCACCCCTGTGCTCAGCCTGATCTTTCCTCTGCCTTCTGTAAACATCTCCGGTAGGTCCTCATAGTTTTCCTTTAATCTTGAATGTTGTTGATATGTTTTATGGAATGTACCACATCTTATCACATGTCCTATCTCAAAGCAAGCACATTCATTTTGAATTAGGCATTATTTAAATCAAAATCACCCCAGCAGCTCTGCTCCAAAGTAATCAGAAGAAGAAAAACCAGCTGACAAAATGGAAACCACAGTATGTTCTCTGAAATGAGTAGATGGGAAACAGATGTCATTGCTGAAAGTGAGAGGTTAACCTGACATAAATAACGATAGGACAGCGGTAGGGAGTCCAATCAAGGCTGAATCAATGCTCTCATCTTGCACAGCCTGACAAATCTTTCTTGCTATTTATGGCTTCATTTCTCCTCCGCTCTATGGGATTGCAGGTGGCAATTATGGGAGAATTGTCAGGCTTTTTTTTTTTTCCCTTTTTGTCACTGTCCAGCTTGTGAAACAAGCCTGGGGCAATGGAGTTTGTCAGCTCAGATTTAAATTTCATGTCAACAACTGCACAATGCGGGTTTTGCATTGCCTTTGACGTGTATAATCCCTATTAGTTCCTATAAAAGGCAAAAGATGTTTATACCCTTTTCAGAGAAAAAGACTAGTATCATCCAGAAACTTCATACTTGTGCCATAAGACCGAAGCTGTGATTTCACTGCCATGTAAAAATAAGAAAACTGAACACAGGCAAAGCTTTCTTCTGTCTGTAAGAAAAGTACTTTTGCCATCAAATCCTAAATGTGGTTGGTATTTGCAATAGAAACCTAATAGAGCTTAGAATAATTTTATGAGATCATCTAGTTCATCTCTTCATTAATGGGAGATCACACAAGGCCTTGCCTGACACTGTAATTCAAAAAAGCAAAGCACAAAAGACAAATTTTACCCAGAGATAAAAAGTCTTTTGGCATAAATGAAATTTTTTTGCCATATCAGGCCAGAGAACAAAACTATTTCCTCGACCCTGTTGAAGACAACTGGATTTAAACATCATCCTCAAGGCACTTCTTTCTTCTCTTCCTAGAAGGTATCTGCATGCTGTTTCCTAGTTCAGCCTCACTGGCCCACAGGGAAAATTGCTGTGATCTTATTCATGATTTCAGAACATGCCAACACTTTTTCAGAACACAAAGACAGTCTCTGCACAGACTTTTCAGGAAGAAGTACGCAGACAGTGGTATCACTACATCATCTCCTGCCAGAGAAATACCATTACAGAGGGAGAAACCTATAACACATCACTAACAATTCAACATTTTCCCTGAATATGTCTGCATCCTTAGCAGAAATAGTCCTTTTAAAGTGTATGTGCTTGTGCACACTTCAGTGAACAGCAGTGAGCAGCAAAAGGTAAAAACTGTAAGACAACCTATTGAACGTGTTTGCAGGTGTCAGAATCACTTTACTTTCAGTTCCGTGTGGTGGCTCTGTCCACCACAGGTAAGTACAGGCTGCCAAAGATCTGTGGGAGCCTGGAAAAGACAGAATAAGTGAGTAAGTGTATGTGTATATGTATGCGTGTGTGTGTGTGTAATGCACGTGTAAGTGTATGTGTCCGTGTGTTCACACGGGGGGTGTAGAAAGCAGGGGAAAGCGCTCATGTGTCTGTCAGAAATGGAACCTGAATTTGGTGTGCAGGATCTGAATAAGACTCCTGTTATATGTATAGCACCATAGCTTTTATGCTTGTAACTGCTCAGGAGGAAAGAGCATTTTCTAATTCCTCTCATCAACTGCCAAACTACAGCATCCTCCAGGAGCACATACCCTCCCCTCCTTATTTTTGTTTGTCTAAAAATACACCCATGATCATCTGGGATGTAGCTGCAAAGCATAAATTAATGTATTTCCATAGCATCAAAGAGCGAGACACACACAACAGAAGGACAATCTGTATGCACTAGTTAGAGGCAGCTGCTGCTCCAGCCCCTTCAATGGCATCAGCAGCTACTGTGGACATGTCTGCATGGGGTGGTTTTTACCAGGTGAAGGATGCATGCTTAAAAGGCAGGTCAGATCAACATATAAAATACGAGCAAACCTTTTCTGGGAGCCAGAAACCAAAGAAAGATCCTTTGGTCTCTCCTCCTGTCTGGTTACAGAGCTTCACCCTGCAGTACCGCTCTGCACAATGGTGCAGCTGTATTCTGCACTGTGGATGCTATCGCAGGTTCAGTGTACACCTTCTCTAATGATTACGGGTTATTTCTAAATGCTTTTTACCCCTTACACTTAGGTCCTCTGAATAGGAATACAAGGCTGGCACATTCTGAAAGTCAAGGCTTTTCACATAGCTCTTTCATCTCTCAAATACTTAAATTTCTGCATAATTTCTGAGCTCTATTCACCATGAATCCCGTGTTGTTACTTCGATAGTTTCTTTTCATGCCATCTCCATTACTGAGCCCTACCTCCAATGCAACAGATAATCTCCAACAGTTTACATTTCTGCACAGTGCACAAATACTGACCCATTTCAATAACATGCTCCTCCCTCTTCCCCATCAAGAGTCTCTGAATTAACTCTAGCTAGTGGGTCTCCCCATGTGCATAATTCAGTTGTGAAATCTTTTTTGTATACAACTGCAAGCATGTAAGAATAAACTGTGTGAGGTGTGCCTCCTTAGGTATATAGATCCCCATGATTCTTCTCTTTTTCCCAGATTTCCTTTGAAGTAACCTCCCATTAAATATCTTTGTTTTGCTGTTTTCAGGAATTCCCCATCCATTTACTTTCTGATTCTCATGCTAGACTGATTATGGAACACTCTTTTTTTTTTTTCTGAAGGGAAAAACCCCACAACCTAAAGGCCTTGGAAGAAGTTTGTTTAATAGCATTTACACCCCTTCTACAAAACCTTATTTAAAAACAAGTCTAAACTAATTCTGATTCAGGGACAAATGGAAGAAGCACCTTTAAAATTCTCTGATTTTAATGATCAAACTGTGTTAGTGTCTGATGTTGCTGGAGTGTGGAAAAAAAGGAAGATCTAATTACAGTCTGAGGAAAATGAGATACATGTCACAGTTTAGGGTCAGGGCAGCCCCTCAGACCT